>JARQWA010000078.1:0-126389 GCA_030294605.1 Ambrosiella beaveri
GGGGGGGGGGGGGGGGGGGGGGGGGGGGGGGACATAAGGATGGCGGGGAGGGTGAAGGAGAGGAGGGTGGCGGGGGGCCCGGCGTGGGAATTGGTGGGGGGGATAAGGGGAGAGGAAGAGGAAGAGGAGGAGGGGGGTTGGGTGAGGAGGTGGAGGAGGAGGTAGAGGGGGAGGGTGAAGGCGAGGGAGGCGATTTGGAAGATGAGGCCGAGGATGTGCGTGCTGGGAGGAGTGAAGTTAGTTTTTTTGTTTTTGTTTGAGCGATGATGGTAACGATGAAAAGGTATAGAGTGGAACTTACTGTCTGATCAACCGCCCCCGATTCCCCTCCCGCCACCCCTCACTCACCACCCCCTCCCAAATCCCCACAAACTGCCCCATCAAATAAATACACGACAGCCTCATCCCCCAACTCTGCTCGCCGTGGATCAGCACGGTGAAGTAGCCTACGACGTCCACGAGGAGGCGGTCGACGGGAGGGATCCCGGTGTAGATACGGGGGAACGGTTGGGGGCCGATGGGGAAGGTGATTGGCGGGGTGGAAGAAGAAGAAGGAGAGGAGTGGGTGCCGAGGAGGGTGAAGAGGTGGGTGTGGAAGCCGAGGTGTATGGTGAAGTGGAGGGAAAGGAGAGAGAGGATGAGGAGAAGGGGGGTGGTGAGTGTTGTTGCGAGGGAGGGCATTTTGGGGTGGGGGTGTCTTTTTATGCTT
The DNA here is from genome assembly GCA_030294605.1 of Ambrosiella beaveri. NCBI lineage: Eukaryota > Fungi > Ascomycota > Sordariomycetes > Microascales > Ceratocystidaceae > Ambrosiella > Ambrosiella beaveri. The sequence continues at coordinate 710 of JARQWA010000078.1, forward strand.
TTTTTTTTTGATGATGATAGAGAAAAAGACAAATATCGAGTTACCAGGTGGGAAAGAAGATGGAAAAAAGAGATCTAATTTGCCCCTTGGAGAAGCGTCGTTAAACTGCCTGCTTACATCATTTCACATCACTTCACATGTTGCCACTTTTTAACATTGACAAGAACCGCTGGCGCGGAGCACATATAGCATCTGATAAAAAGAAAACGTTCTTAGGCTCAGATGACGCAGTGGTAGCGTGTGAGACTGCAGTTCTTAAAGTCATCGGTTCGACTCCGGTTCTGAGCTTGTTTCTCCCGGTTTTTTGTCCCTTCCTTTGCACGCAAGGAGCGTGTAAGTGAACAGATATTAATTTTGATATAAAAATGTTTATTATTGCAGCTAAATAAACATCCCTTCATCCAACAAACTCTCTCATCCCCCAAATAAACCTCAACCAAGACAGACACCTATTTATTTCCCCGATATCCCCAGTGGCAAGTGGCCGACGTGGGGAGTCGCCCGCTTTTCCTTCTCTGACATGCCGAGGGGCAGGTGGCCGACGTGGGGGGTGGAGCGTTTGTCGGAAGAAGGGGTCTTGGCGGGGAGGCGGCCGACGGGGGGAGCTGGGGCGGGAGCAGGCAGAGCGAGGGCAGTGGTGATGAAGAGGGGGAGGAGGAGGGTGGTGGTGGGGAGTTGCATGGTGATTGATGGAGGTGGAGTGGACTAGAGTGGATTGTTGACGAAGTTGAAGATTATGGTGGTGAAGAGAAAATGAAGAGAGAAAGAAAACAAGGTTCTTCGCGGAAGAACAGCACAGTCAATGTGGTGAGAAGAAAAAAGATGGTTGTTTTTACAAAATTAAAATTATAAAACAAAAAAAAAAAGTGAGCCTATGACTACGCGGGTATATATACTTCTGTACTCTGTAAACAAACCACCACCACATTTTTTTTCCGGAATCTTCTCCCCAGTCTGTCTGGCATCTCCCAGCCTTAATCATGAAATCACCAACGTCACCAGCCAATCGTTCCTTATTTTCACCGATAGCTTCGGCCGTTTGTGACTAGGTGTGTTTCAGCCGTGGCAAGAAATTCGGCAGCGGCGTGGGTGTTTAAGTGGTGGCTGCTGCAATGAGATTGCTATGGTGGAACAGGGTGGGCTAGGAGAATTTATGCGGGTGGTGGTGGGAATGGGAGAGGGGGGAGGAGTTGAGCATGAATCATGAAGTTGCCGTGCCTATTTCATGATGAGATGGGAAAATGTATTTATAAAAAATACCACGATTCTGAAACCAGTAGGCATGATTATTTGATATTAACCCTAACTTCTTTGGTGTGGTGATTCAAACTTCTACACGTGACCTCATGTGCGACCATGGTGGGGTTGGCGGATTGTTATCCCGCCAATCAGATGTTCCATAGATACAGCGTGAAAAAAAAGGTATTAATATCCCCGCGAGTTTGTATATGGTCTGCGCCGGGATCGACGAACTGACTCGGAGCGTGAACATCGGGATATCGAGTGACGGGCTCATAAGTGGGAGAGGGGAAAAGATGGAGGGATGAAGCATGTGATGGTGGAGTGATGATAAGATGGGATTGGGAATCGAGATGGGAAGGGGTTATCGGGTGGTTATGGGGTGGGTGACTAAATGCGGACAATAGAGAAAGATAGTTAGATTTTAGAAAGCGCGGCTTTGATTTTTAGCCACCAGCGAAAAAAAGAAAGAAAAAAAATTGAATCATATTTGCATTTATTTTTTCTTTTTGGCCCAAGATCCTTCCCCACCGAACAACCATCACCATCACGTTACATATTTTGATATATATAACTACAATTCTTTGTAAGTCTTGAACATCATCGTTACAATCATAGTCTTTCCCCCACATCATCTCACTATCGGCACAGAAAATCTTTACATGCCCACCCCGCCGACTTCTTCCTTCTCGCGCCCCGATTCCCGCCAAATTCTCTCTCGTCCCAGTCCCTCTCCCGACTGTTGTCCCCACTCAATAATTCCACCCCAAATATTTTTAGTATTAACAAAAAGTCTGCCCGCCTCCCATCGCAGCGTTGAAACCCACGGCTCCATCTTCCTCCCGCGATCGCATTCGACAAATCTTGAACCATCTGTCCGCCCGTCCGTCCACCCATTGTCCCCGGACTGTCCTCCGATATATATCTCTCTTTTCTTTTTCTTTATTTTTTTTCTATATCCTCCCCGTTATATACAGATACAAAAGTCAATCACTATCGCCCACCATGCCTACGCCCATGAGCAACGAAATCAAGCTGATCAGCGGCAGCAGCCACCCTGATCTCAGCGCCCGCATCGCCAAGCGTCTCGGAATCGAGGTTTCCAAGACCATGTCGTTGCAGTACTCTAACCAAGAGACCTCCTTCACTATGGGTGAATCTATCCGTGACGAGGATGTCTTTATTATTCAGTCGACAGCCCCTGGTGACATCAACGACGGTCTCATGGAGTTGCTCATCATGATTCACGCCTGCCGGACTGCCAGGTGAGTTTTTCTCTCTACTGTCCCTTTCCGGTTCCGATCTGGTCCACCCAACACCTCCTACAATTGCTCTGATCCCCTACCAACGGACTAGCCACTAACCCTTCTTCCCAAAGCGCCCGTCGCATCACCGCCGTCATCCCCAACTACCCCTACGCCCGCCAGGACAAGAAAGACAAATCCCGCGCCCCCATCTCCGCCCGTCTGGTCGCCGACATGCTGCAGACGGCCGGCGCCAATCATATCATCACCATGGATCTCCACGCCAACCAGATCCAGGGCTTCTTCTCGGTTCCTGTCGACAACCTGTATGCGGAGCCGTCGGTTTTGCGGTGGATTCGGGAGAATATACAGGTGGAGGATTGTGTTATTGTTTCACCGGATGCCGGTGGTGCCAAGCGGTGAGTTTTTGCTTGAAGCGTTGAGAAACAGAGAGACGGAGGAAGAGGTTGCTTTGCTAATGAGGCGGGGATAGCGTTACTTCGATTGCCGATCACCTGAACACTGCCTTTGCCATCATCCACAAGGAGCGTCCCCGCCCCAACGTCGTCGGTCGCATGGTAAGTTGCTTCTTTTACCAACGTCAGATTCCATAACCTGGACTTCTTGGTACTAACACCCTCCCTTCAAGACTCTCGTCGGTGACGTTAAAAACAAGCACGCCATCCTCATCGACGACATCGCTGACACTTGCGGCACCCTCGCCAAAGCCGCCTCCATCCTCAAGGAGCACGAAGCCAAGTCGGTCGTCGCCCTCGTCACCCACGGCGTCCTCTCCGGCAACGCCATCGATACCATCAACAACTCGGTGCTGTCCGTACTCGTCGTGACCAACACGGTGCCGTTGGGCGACAAGCTTATTAGATGCCCTAAGTTGCGGGTGATGGATATTGCGCCGACGATTGCGGAGGCGATTCGGAGAACGCATAATGGGGAGTCGGTTAGCTATTTGTTCCGGAATGTGCCGGTGTAAGAAGAGCAAAGGGGGTTTTTGGTTTGCATGGGAGGCGGCATGTTAGAAGGGAGTACTTCTTCCGGTGCAATCATAAAAAAAAACAAAAAACACAGCCCACCGCCAGTATCATGTTGGGCTTCATATCAGATCTCGAAGATACTACATGGAATCATTGCTTCCCCTCTCCCCTTCTGTTCGTTGGATTGTTTGCTTTTTGTATTTTTTTTTTTTCTCTCTGGGTTCTTCATTGTTCTCCATTTTTGTTGAAATATTCGTATTGGGTGTGGCTTTTTGGCATATTAGGATAGGTTCATGATTTCTGGAAGGGAAGAGAAAGGGAGTTGGTGGTGGGGAGGAGAAGCATTTGTTGGTAGTAATGTAACAGATTTGAATGGGGGATTTGAATGATGCTAGCAGTGTAAAGGTTGGAGTTAAGAGCCTGTATGGACTAGGGTTGGGGTTGACAAGTCGTTGAATCTTTGAACGTAACAAATCATGTAAATGATTGCCAAAAGAACGCTGGTGGTGATGTTAAAAAGGCAACTAGGAAAACAAAATCGGTCCAAGTAACTGCCATAATTGCAAGATTAAAATTCTTCACATTCATGAGAAAGAATTTTCTTCCTTTTCCCCTCTGATCTTTTCGCCTGATGACTTTATTACTTTGTTTTAACGAAAGCTTCTCGAATCAAAATGGAAGAATGTGGTTTCGGAGGGTTTCCCCCCATTTATTTCATTTTTGGGATGTTTTGATGGAGATCATGGATTCGAGGCCAGACAGTCAGCCAGCCAGACGGCCATGTTTGGGGTATAGCGACGGGACAGGTGAGTGAGTGATTGATTGTGTGTTTGGTGGGGAGTTTATGCATGTGGGTTGTTTTTCTTATTGGCTAGGGATGTGCTGGCAGAGAATGAAAATAGATGAGTGGATGGATGGGATTTGGGCTTGGGTTGGACTGGGCTGCGGGTGAGGAATAGTAGTGATGTGCGGTGGTTATGATTGTTCAGGTGGTGGGCAGATGTGAGTATGCATCGATTGGGCAGCATACACAACAGAAGGGTGAAGAGATCGAAAAGTGATGATTCCACACTTGGCTACGTCATTCGTTGATATATTGATTTGTTTTTTTCTGTGTTGGTTAGACAAAGATTGTGTCAAAAGACTTGCGGCGTCACATCAGGCTGCGTGCTTGTGGGTTAATTTTTATTTCTATTTTTTATCATTTTTTCCCCTTAGGTTACCTTGGTTGTCAGCTTTCATTTTCTTTTGATGATTTAGTTTTGAGCGGGTTGACTAACGATTAAGAGAGGGACCTTCTGAACCCTTTGTCTTTCGGTTATTCTCATAGATTGTTTGATTGGGATGAGTGGATTTCGCTGCGACGTTGGCTTGCCAATTGGACTGACGGAACCTTGACTGTGAGATTAGGATTTGATTTCGGCTCTGTTAACGATTGAGACGGAGGAACAAGCTGGCGACATACAGAGATACTCATACGGATATATTGTGGATTCTCGGCGTCGAAACGGACTTGATTCAGTTGACTGTGACCCACTCTACCAAAAGACTAACATCACGCTTACCACATCACATTATTTGATTTTATTTACGACTACGAACGACATATTTCACTATATAGCTAGTTACCCACTGATATTTACCCCACCATGGACGACATCCGCCGTTCCCACCGTGGCCGTAGCGCTAGCATGCGCAAAGGCGCTCCCCTCTCCGTTCAAACCAACTATCCCCCCACCGGCCTTATTCCCTTATCCACCCCTCAATCCGCCGGCCGTCAATCTCCCAACCCCTTCGCATACCCAGAATACTCAGGGAGTCCCCGGGATCCTCTACCGACGCCTATGCGATCCCGCAGAGAGAGCTTTCATATGATGTCGCCAGGAGGTATGGAGAGAATGGAGAGAACTGGTGGCTATGTACAGAGTCCGAGGGGGCCGATACCGACAACGCCGGTGGGGGTCATGAGGAATCGAAGGCCGAGCTTTGCGCAGGGAGATCCAATGGGGGGTATGGGGGAGAGACAGAGGCGAGGGAGTTTGTTACAGAATGAGGTGCCAGTGGAACAGCTGAGGAGAATGAGTTTGATGAATGAGAGCGCTGATTTGTCGGGACCTCCGCCGGGCGGACGACAGAGTTTGGCACAGGGGATGTCGCCAATGGATGGGCCATCGGAACCAATCAGAACGCGGAGACCGAGTATGGCACAGGGTGATGGTGAGAGGCATCGGAGGCAGAGTTTCTATCAGACGCAACAATTGAATCTGTACCAGCAGCAGCTTAGGGAACAACAGGCGGCGCAATTGGAGGCGGGGTATGCGTCGGGGGGATACTCGCCCGGTGGTCACGAGGCGTCTTTGTATCGGTCAGATGCGGGGATTACGAGGCCGAGCTCAGCAGCGGCGACCAACAGTTCGAATGGAGAAATTATCTTGTTGACCTTGGTGGATCTTGACGCAGAGCGGGATACCATCAAGATGAAGATGCGGGCCGGTGCAACGATTCAGAGAGTCGGTGACCAGCTAATGGACCGGTTCAATGTTTCGACTGCCGATGGCTTCATTACGTTTTACCGGGGCCGCATTGAGGTGAGGAAGCATGAGAGTTTGCAGGATGGGTGCACGTTATATTATCGGATTGTCGAGGCGGATACTCAGGGGTCTCTGTCTGTCGAAGACCCGGCGATCAAACTTGAGATCTCTCGGGTGTCTGTTGGTTCGGGGAGGATAGCGGAGACGAGGAGAGTACTGAAACGGGGGATCGCGCAAGGATGGACGGTCAAGGAGTTCCGAGAAGCAGTGGCGAGAGCCTTTGATATGGACGATGCGGATAATGTTTTGGTGGAGGCGAGGAATGGGATGCACACTGGGCCGTTAGAGGGACAAGAGTGGCGGATGTGCGATGTGGCGCGGGGATGGCTTTGTTCCAAGTTCTGCGTGTACGATCTTGCCCCAGGGCGGGCTGTCAAGGTGCGGTTCCTGTCGACGAACCGGCGGTATATCTTTCATACAACGCCAGATGAGGACGAGGTGATTGATGAAAACGAGGAGGACGGACAGCTGAGTTTCTGTGACGTGAAGAGTTTGGGGGAGCGGTTCATCAATCGGGTTCTACACGGGACAGATACGGAGCCGAATGCGGCGCAGATACAGCTCGGGAGTATCCAGTTTTTCAGCCCGTTCTCGGGTAAGGCGGTACGGAAGGTCAAGTGGGGGAATCTGGTGGACATTGAAATTGACCCAGAGACTTTTCAGGATTTGGAAGACCAAGAAGCGTGGCTGTTGGGGCCGAGGAGTCTTTGCCAGGTTTGCTGTGAGGACCACTACGATTTCGAGTATCATCTGCCCACGGCCCTGTGCAAGCATCCGACAACAATGTGCGATCGATGTCTTAATAATTACCTTGTGTCACAGGTTGATCAAGCACTGCCCGAGGCCATCGTGTGCCCGGAGCCCGAATGCGGCCAGATGTTGTCCTCTCCGGATGTCTCCGCGTGGGCCTACTCCAATCTCTCTGCCCGCTTTGACCACCTCCTAACGACAAGCACCCTGCGGAACGACCCCAACTTTTACTGGTGTGCAGCACGTTGTGGCTCGGGGCAGATTCACATCTCTCATTGTACTGAGATGACGTGTGCAAACTGTCGCTTTGTCCAGTGCATCATGCATCCTGGCCCCTACCACGAGGGTCGCAGCTGCCGCCAAGTTGACCTCGAAGGCACCTATCAGACTGAGCGGCAAAGACTGGAGAACAACGCCAGCAAGCGCCTCATCCGCGACGTCACCCGCAACTGTCCAAACTGTGCGAGCCCAGTCGAGCTAAGGGAAGGCTGCAACCACATCACTTGCAGCTGCGGCGCCCAATGGTGTTATGCGTGCCTTGGCCGCTGGGAACGTGATCGGATCTCTGGCATGTGGATTGGCCGACATGCCCCGGAGTGTCCTGAGGCCACGGAGCGGCCCTTTTTCGATCGGGACGATCAGGTGCCGGAGCGGTTCCGGCGACGGATGCCGATGATGGAGGATTTGAATGCGGCGGTGGAGGATGAAGAGGAGGCACCATATGGATCAGGGGATGAATATGGATATGATGATCCATATGTAAGGGCGAGGACCCCGGCGAGGAGTGTGGCGGCGGAGACGGCGTATCAATATGAGTTTGAGGACGAGGAAGAAGAAAGGAGGCTGGAGGGGAGGAGGTATTGGTCGGAGGCTGGACCTAGAATGGGGTCGGGAATGGGACCGAGCATGGGAATGGGTGGAAATGGGAATGCAGCACCGAAGAGGGCTACGAGGCAGAGGGGGGTGGACAGTAGGCCGCCGAGGTCAGAGTGGCAGAGGCCGGGGGTGCTGGGGAGGGTCGGGAGGAGGAACCCGTTGCATAGGGGGTAGATGTTAGGATAAACAAGAAAAAGGTTATGACTTATGGATGTCATGATTTTAACAAAGAATTTATTTTTGGCTAGTAATGAAGATATTAATAAGATGAAAAAGAATTTTGGGTTATCTTTAGTAATCTGTTGAATGTTTGGTACGTATGGGTATAATGCAAGTTCCACCGCCTCTTCCATCTTCCTCGGCCTTTTTACTCTTCCAACTCTACTATCCAATATCTCCCTTTTATGGCTTTCCTTCATTTTGTCGTCTGTAAATTTGGTGACGCGTGACCTTTTAATACGGCTTCGCAACCTTCCGGGGCTCGCTAATTCCGGTCTCCGGATCCCGGAACTCTTTCCAACTAATCGGCACCATGTCGTTGCCGAGATCGCTCGTGGCCATAATGACGCCAAGCTCATTAGAGGCCGTCGACAAAAAGTAGTTTGCCTGATCGCCCAGGGAAATCTATATCCATCCCATTAGCATCTCTCCATTCCATGCCATCGATACTTTTTTCTACTAAAAAGCTCTACTTACCACGTTTGCCCGGACGACATCCCCCGGTTTAAATGCCTCATGGATCTTCACTTTGTCCTTTTCCGTCGCGCGGACATCCTGGCTTCTGATGACGCCTTGCCACTCGGTCCCCAGCACCGTCCCGCCAATTTGTAAAATGCCCACAATTGCCTGCTTCGGCATCAACCGCAACACCCTACACAAAACGACATCCCCCACCTCTGGCAGTAACTCCCTCTTCCCCACTACAACATTCGCACCGGGTCCCTTATCTCTTCCACCTGTTGTTGTTGTTGTTGTTGATCCTCCGCCCAACGATACATTCCCGCTGGCCCCGGAGCCGCGGGGGGCGCCTTGTGATGGTGGTGGTTTCTGCGAGACGGAAATTGTCGGATAGGACGAAGGGTCGTTTAGAGAGGAGAGAATGGAGAGTTTGGTGGGGCGCTTTGTGGGGGCGGAAGTGGTTGGGGGCGTCACGGTGACGGTGCCGAGGAGAGAGGAAACGACGTTGCCGGCGTGGATGTGGGTGCCGGGGCCAGGGTTGTGGGTAGTAATGGGGGCGAGGATGGTGCCGGGGAGGGCTGTCTGGGGGATTTGCGATGTCATTTTTTTTTTCGTGGTCGTTATCGCTGTTGCTGTTGGTACTGTTATCGAGGGAGGTGGAGGTAGGTGGAGGTAGGTGGTTCGCGATGTTTCGTTTGCGATGCGCCTGTTCTAAACCCAGCTTTTCTTATCAAAGGGCATTATCGTTCCTGCGGCGTCTGCAGCGGCTATTCATCTCTCCTCAACCGCCCTTATCCCTATCATAAGCGCGCAGCTATCCACAAATTGGGCGGTGAGTATCGGCAAAATTACATGAGCTCCATCAACCCCCATACTACTTGGCAACAAGCCCACTTCATCCCATCTGATCAACCTCCTTCCCCTTTTTTTCCCTTTTTTTTGATCCCTTCATCTTTCGATCAAACACCGTTAATTCTTCTCCTCACCCCCAAGAAAGCCCACAGTGTTTTCGTCTACTCTCGACATCCGGTCCCTTCCTGCGCCATGCCTCCCCAAAAGTCTCCCTCTTCCAAAGCCAAGGCCGCCGCTGCTCCCGCCGCCCGGAAGCCCCTCGGCTTCGGCAGCCTGATGGCCTCGCTGATCATCCTGATGGGTTTCCTGACGCCGTTGTACTACATGCTGGAGGCCAATCTGGAAAAGTTCTACGTCTTCACGCCGGGACAGTTGCACGAGATTGCCAAGGCAGGTGTTGCGAAGCATGGGAATGATACGCGGGCTATCGTTGACCATATTGTGGGGGAGCTGAAGGCGGATGAGAAGGTGGCGCCGTATATTAGTCAGTCGGAGGAGTGGTTTTTTAACAACGCTGGTGGCGCTATGGGCGGCATGTACATTATCCATGCCAGTAAGTTTTTTTTTTGTTCTTGTTACCCGTCCGGTGCCATGATGTCATTTCACAAGGGACACACGGACATTCATCCCTTGCTTGCTCCCTCCCTTCCCTCTCTCCCGCCATACTCCACACACAAAAACTAACAACCACCAGGCATCACCGAATACCTCATCATCTTCGGCACCACTATCGGCACCGAGGGCCACACCGGCCGCCACACCGCCGACGACTACTTCCACATCCTCACCGGCACCCAGGAGGCCTACACCCCCGGCGACTTTGTCCCCGAGGTGTATACGCACGGCTCCGTGCACCACTTGCACCGAGGCACCGTCAAGCAGTATAAGATGCCGGGCAACTGCTTTGCGCTGGAGTATGCGCGGGGGTGGATTCCGCCCATGTTGTTCTTTGGGTTTGCGGATGGGTTGACATCGACGTTGGATTTCCCTACGTTGTGGACTACGACTCGGGTGACTGGGCGGGAGACTATTAAGAATCTACTTCGGATGAAATTTTAGGTTGGGAGATGGATATTATTAATGTATAAAGAATCTAAAGACTACTTATTAGTGGCTTATCTAATCTTTTAATATATTAGACTTGCTACTTTGTTCATACTTGGCTGACATCATGTGATATATACATTGTGTAACCCTAGCCGGCCGTTAAGATTCTAGCCCTACTTGTGACCGGATATCAAGAAAGGAGCCACATCTTGGTTAACCTCTAGGCTTACGCGAATGACTTCAGGCAAGATTATCGGCATGACTCAGGTCAATGCCTTTTTCGGTACGTCTGATCAAGACCGAAGTTCTATAACAGGATGGTGAGTTTTGCTCAGATGATGGGCCCAAAGATGGTCATCGCTAGAACAGAGTGAGACCCAAACTCGAGACTTTGGGAATCACGGCCCAGCAGTAGATTATGTGTCCAGAGTGATTCATTGTCACCGAAAACTGGAAACACCAACGTCAACCCCGGAAGTTACAATCCAGTGAGGGGGTTTTTGTCTATTCAATCCGGTATCATATCAACGCGACGCCCAACCATGACAGTTGCTTGTTTTTTGATCTTGCCTACGATAGCGACTTCTACCATCAACCACAGAAAGCTTACATCCACACTGGTGCACCACATGGCTAGGCCAAGCCTAGACTAAGTATAGACTGCCAAATGTAAGGATTGCCAAGACCCTGGATTCAGAAGATCCATCTGTCATTCCGACCGCCAAACAGCGGGGTTCTAGCGAGGTTCTGGAAAGTGGGCGGCTGAGGATGCGATAAGATGGAGGAAGAAGTTGAAGTGTGGTGAGAGGATGGAGTTGCAGTGTTGGAGTTGAGGGCTGTGATAGGATGGATGCATGGATGCATGGGATGGGATAGGATGGGATGCGGCCAATAATGGTAATGGTGATTAGATATTGGGAGATATAGGGACAGTGGGAAAGGAGACGGAGGTGGAGATAGGAAGAAGGTGGGATGAGTAGTAGGTTTTTGGAAGAGGTGTTGGGTGAAGGGGGCGAGAGGGGAGGTCCTGTGATAGATGAATACAACTCGACGCGAATGGAACTATAGATTGAGTCGATACTTAGTGGGTCATTATTACCCACAAATTACTCCCGATATCCGCCGCTTCTCACCTTTTCACATCTCACCCACCAGTGACCTCACCACCCAGTATGTCCTCATAGCTACTACACTCCCTTATCGCTCTTTATCCAAGCAAAACAGCGACCTCGCGATAAGGAGGTTGACACAAAGGGACTTTTGTCGCCAGATGCCGACTCATGCAAGCTCACTGCTGGCTTGCTAGGAATTCATGAAACTAAGAATGGGGGAATCAGATTCAATAGTGAATTCTTTGTGCAACAGGTTTTTGTCTCGTATACGGACATAAATAGGAAGTCTGCGGAAATCTAAGGCATTCTGTAGAGACAGAAAATGGTTTCATATTAGCTGAATAACTACTGCTAAATAATAGTCGTCTAACAGGAAACCTCCGGATCCACCATCATCCATTACTTGCTTTCTTTGTCCATCTTGTATGGTTATGCATTCTTCACGTTCTCATAGCCCGTAAATATTCACCCGCCAGGATCAGGCCTTCTTCACGATAAGGAAAACAGGTTCATTTTTGCAATTCTTTTTTCTTGAGGGGAAAAGAAAATGATGTGGAAAGGATCGGTGGGGCTTTGGTGCAACGGACTAGGGTCAACAATTTGCGTTGACAGGGGTGATTTACACACATGATCTTCCATAGAAGAAAAAAAAAAGCTAGACACTGACCAAATGAGGAAAAACTCAAGTCAGACCATTGCATAATATCGTCAGATGCGGCGACAATTGCAATGGGCACTAAAACCCAAGTCAAGTTTGTTCACGATGCTCTTTCTTCTTTTTATAGTGATTGTTATTATGATATAGAGAAATGTTGGCGTGGTTCCTGATAGGTCTTGGCCGCTGCAAACTGTCGGCTTGGTTAAAGCTTGGCTATCCTCCCGTCCTGGGCATTTCTTGGCTCCTAAGGCTGAAAAGAAATATAGCTACAGAGTTCATGATCTTCGAAACAAAAAGTCAGTTGGTGATGTTAAAAAGATGACAACGCCAAGTGGGAAACGTCGCGTGATGCGCCACATGCGATAAGAAGGATGTTATTCGATTAGGAAGGCAGGCAACGTAGATAAGAAATTCGAGGACCCACAATTCAAACTCGGGAATTTTTTGGCGTGATGATTCAATATGAGGCCACTGAATAAAATGACCAAAGTTGCTATTCAGTAGGTGAATACATAGTCAAGCACACATCGAACGCTATGTTCACTCATATCAATACTCGATCTATCTGCACGATGAAAAGCTAAGCGTCCGACCTCATTATGGGGGGAAACCTTCTTCCTTCCTTCCTTCCTTCCTTCTTCGCAACCCCTTCATCAAGAATGACAAAACCCAAAGTTTAGTTCCGGTCTTTTCGCCTCCGCCGTATAGATCCCAAAGATGCAACGTCGAACACAAATGCCAAGACCATCCACCCAACAAAGGTCCCTCGAAGATATCCAGAAACCAACTCCGGCTTGATAAATATTTTGTCTATACATATACGCTAATACACGCCGGCTTGAATCGTGCAGTTTTTTCATCTCGGGGTCTTGCCGCATTTTTCCTAACCCTTTTTTTTTTACTTCCCCGTTGTTTTCCGCCAAAGGAAAAAAAAAGGACTTGAGTATTCGTGATTAGTTGCCGTTTTTTTTTTTTGCGTTCGTATTGAGTTTTGGATGCGTAAATATGCCAAATATGGTCCGTTTTTGAGTTCGCCGCGGGATATCAGTCGTGGTTTCCCGGGGATCGTGATCGAGGTTCTTTTGTTGTTTTTTTTCTGCTGAATGGAGACTTGTATGTAGACGAGGATATATAAGACGGACAATCGGACGCTGTTTGGGGATGATGAAATTGTAATTTGAAGTCTGTTGTTCTTATTTGTCGATTATCTTGTTCTGTTTATTTCCAAGCAAGCCGTGAAAAAGCTCCGGGTCACAACTCCCGTTTTGTTACTTTATTGACATATAAATGCATATTATTACTTGTTACTATCTCAATTAACTTAACTACGTAGGTCTTTCTGACCAATTTTGTTGCTCCTGTCTTTGTCTTTGCCCTGGTACACAATTGCCCAGCATCTTTGTCCTCGAACTCCACCAACCTTCTAGAAGCACAAAGCTCATCCTCCGGCTTCTCCCCATGGCCGCTGGACTTATGTCACTCGCTAAAGCAGAAAAAAGAAAAAAAATAACATCTGTCTTATCTGCTAACTAAGCACATCCTTAAACACCGGCCTGACCATAGCAACCTCTCTTCCTTCTTTGCGCTAGTTCATTTCCAGGCATTCACTGCGGTAGATGGAAGATGGGAAAAGTCACCAGTTTGGTAGTTTGCCTGAACATTCAATATCTATCTTTTGACATTGGAAAACCATAGTTCCGAATTGCGAAATCTTCACCGACTGGCGATTTCTCTCTCTACGGGAACAAAGTCATTGGCAACTTGTCTCTGTTACTTGACACAAAAAGTCGCCGGCTTTCTTGTCCCATCGTGACGTCAGTCGCTATCAGTCCGGGGCCTCGTCTGATCGAATCCTAGACAAATGAAATGCAAGGCCCGACAATGTTTCTTGTACTGACATCCCTCCTGTCTCACGCGATACAAGACATGGTCAAAGATAATTTCTTGTGGAATACATGTTCTTGCTTTATTGAACCTCTGATTTGCCAGAGAGTTCCGGCGCCGAGCTTTCTCGTGCATATTCATATTGAGATGTAAAGTCCTCAACGAGAGACCTTGTTTCTCTGCTGCTAAACTTCTCCTTGGACAAGTGACGCAGAGGGATTCCTACGAGAAGGGCTCATGCGACGTTTGACCAGGGAGGGCGAACTTATTACGGAGGGACTTTTGCTGGGTGGTTTCTAGGGTCCCAGCATTTGGCTTTTTTTCTGTCAGTCGGGTAAAGAAAGTATCACGGAGAAGAAATGTGTTTTTTTTTTCTTTCTCTTCTCCATTACCAGGAACGCTATTGATTGTAGAGTCATAGATGGAATGATGCTGGTGCATTGTATTGTTCGGTGGCGTCATTCCTGGATGTTTCGAGAGGGCAGGATCGTGCGAGGTTGTTCAGCATGGCCGTGTGGCTACTTCCGGTAATTCGGCCACTATCGAATATGCCGTAGAGGCCAATGAGGTGTCCCTCTTTTATGTACACAAATCACTCAACACTCTTATCACGAGCTGCCAAAAACAGGCCCCGATATCTTATCAACATAATGCGGCTAGAACAATCATTGGCAACACACACATACACACACACACAAAAAAAAGTTCCGTCGTCTTATCAGATTTTGGAGACAACCGAAAAAAGAGACAAGGGCTAAGTTAAAGTGCTTACTAACCAACTGATAGCAAAGCTGTAATTGCTGAGTCAAAGAAAAAAAAAAGAAAAATTCTGGAAACGACTTACAAGACAGAAATGAGAAAAGGCCCCGCTTTTTTGCGATTCTGGATCCAACGTTGCAGACGATTTCAGGTAATAACTCCAAAGAGACGCCCTCTTGATCGCAACAGCCGACCCTAACTGCCTACACCGAGCCTTGCATTTAACAACATGATATATTCTGGTCGACAAAAAGAACCCGCCTGTGCCATAGTCCAGAGACAGTTACTACCACTTCCACATCTGACTCCATAATCGCCTGTAGCTCAAAATCTCCCAAAATGACCCCTTCGTAGTCATAACACCAATCCAGGCACATCAGGCACTTTGCAAGCTCTCTTGGTAGTTTCCGTTACTAACTGTATTCTGCCATTCGGGTCTCCGATGACATAACGTCCCCCCGGGCCCCACTCAGCCGTACCCCTGTGCCGCGCCGCACCGTCTATTCGCTGCTAAGGCCGCCTCACGCCCTTTCCAAGTCGAAGATCTGGTAGTATCTACAAGTCGATCAGCACAAAAGTGCAATGTCTTTCCATCATCTATCACGGCTGTTCTATTCCATAGAAAAAGATGTGCACTTTGCTTCATCGCCATTATCACGATTCCGGACTCTCAACACATACACGGGGCGGAACCATACCGCCACCTCACGTTACAAAAGGAACAATATATTCGTGAAATAAACAACCTGGACTCGTAAACGGCTACAAACATCCTTCCACCTTTATCGCATATCACTCCGCGAAATTCAAACTCAAGCGATCCCGTTGGTCATAGCCGCCATGGTATAAACCTTATCAGCTGCCTATTTGAGATGACTTCCTGTTATAGAAGGCGCGGGGAAACGTGGGAGGGGTAGTTGCTACTTAGATCTAACTATATTGGGATGCTGGTGGGATATGTCAGATTGAGCTGTTGCTGTAAATACATACATAGATACCAAGATAGAATGAAGTATCAGATCTGAATAGGAAGGGCGATGTCATTGGTATGGTGGTGGTGATGGAAGGATGGTTGACATGTGGCTACGAAGATGCGCGTGCGTGCGGAGAGGCAGATGGTGAGGGTTGTTTGTTTGCATGGTCATATTGAAGTGCTACACGGCAGACCAGTGTAGCTTATGAAAAAAAAAAGAACAGCAACAAAAAAAAAAGGGTCAACCATATGCTGTTGGGACTAAACGAAGTACCACGTTACTTGATACTGCCGATAATGGCGTGCCATTGATTGCTGGCCCTTGCGTCCAGCAACTGCAAACTGCAATTGCTTGCCGTCAACCCCAAAGCTTGTTTCTTTTCAACGGTATAGATGACCGTTGCTCTTTACTTGCTTACTTGTACAAGTAAATAGTTGCCCCGCCCTCACAAATCCTACGGTCGCTACTACCACATTTGGTTATTTCTGATAGCAGATCACGCCGTCGTTTACCAATAGATAAAATGTGTCAAATATAACGACCCTCCGCATCGGGTCAAGTCTCCCCCGCCTAGATCAGAACGGACATGGTTCCTACAGCAAAAAAAAAAAAAAAAAAAGAACCAGGCCCTCTATATATTTACATTGATAAATATACATTGTTGTGTTATCAGTATTATTAGTCCAGCCCCAGACCCGCCTATCTGGTCTCCCGTCATCCGCTGATATCAAACCTCCTACCGTCCTCTCCTATTTGACTTGTCCCTTCCCCCTTCACTTCTTCCTTCTCTTTCCTCTCTCGTCATCGTTCTTTCCGCAAACATCCACCTCTCTCACCACATACATACACACACACACACACATCTCTTGTGCACCAAACAAGAAAGGCCCGCCCCTACCCCCCAACCGCTCATCATGCCCACCGGCGACGTCACCGACAACGCCGTCATGGCTGCCCAGCTGCACGCTGTGGAAAAAGATGTCGAGGAGAAGCAACGCAAGAGCCTGACGCTCTCTAAGACGAACTCGCGCGAGATCTTTGAGGATACCCCGTCTGATGAGGATTTGAGGGTTCTACGGCGTGTCGCGGATACCATTTCGCTCAAGATTTTCACCATTGCTTTTGTGGAGGCTTGCGAGCGGTTTTCATACTATGGTGCCGTTATTGTTTGTAAGTTTTTACGTCTGAAAGAAATTGTCAATTTTGGGTAGGAGAGGGTATGATATGTTTGGGATTGCGATTACGATTGCAACTAGGGCACAAGCAGCTGCCCTAGCTGATCGCAAGCCGGTCTTAACTTTTTAGTGGGGCCGTATCCAACTCCAGCCAGCTCTTGACATCCTCGGGATCCTGTTTATCTTGGAAAACCACCCCCAATATGAAACGAAATGCTGACACATCTGGTTCCTCAGTCACTAACTTCATCCAGCAACCTCTTCCTGATGGTTCGCGCACTGGTGCCGGCGGCGCTGATGGCCAGTCCGGTGCCCTGGGCATGACCCAGCGTGCCGCGACCGGTATCACCACCTTCAACCAGTTCTGGCAGTACACCATGCCGCTGTTTGGTTCCTACCTGGCCGATGCCTACTGGGGTCGTTACAAGACCATCTCCGTTGCTCTCGGTATTGATCTGATCGGCCACTTGATTCTGGTAAGTTGCAACATCACTCGATGGTTAGTCCAGAAAGGCAGGAAGTCTATCATGACAACTCGTTCCTTCCATGCCGGATCCGGAAAGAAGTTTATATTTAGTATCGCCAATGGTAACTAACATGATATTACCTGTTTTAGATCATCTCCGCTATTCCTCCTGTTATCATCCACTCCGATGGCTCCTTGGCCGCCATGATCATTGCCATCATCATCATCGGCTTCGGCACCGGTGGTTTCAAGCCCAACATCTCCCCCCTCATCGTCGAACAGCTCCCCAACCAGCGCCTCCGCCTCAAGACCCTTCCCTCTGGCGAGCGCGTCATCGTCGACCCCGCCGTCACCATCGAGCGCGTCTACAATTGGTTCTACATGTTCATCAACGTTGGCGCCCTTGTCGGGCAAATCTCCATGTCCTTTGCCGAAAAATACGTCGGTTACTGGCTCGCCTTCACCCTGCCCACCATCATGCTCGCCCTGTGCCCCCTCGTCATGCTCTGGGGCCGCAAACGGTACATCTGCCGCGAGCCCGACGGGTCCGTCCTCGGCCCCGCCATCAAGACGTTCTTCCTGGCGCAAAAGGGCCGCTGGTCGATTAACCCTTTTACCACCTGGCGCAACATGCACGACGGCACCTTTTGGGAAAACGTCAAACCGTCCAAGTTTGCCCCTGGCGCCAAGCCCAAGTGGATGACCTTTGACGATGCCTGGGTCGCCGAGCTGGCCCGTGGGTTCTCGGCCTGCTCTGTCTTCTGTTGGTACCCCATTTACTGGCTGACCTACAACCAACTTAACAACAACCTCGTCTCGCAAGCCGCCACCCTTCAGCTGCACGGGCTGCCCAACGAGATCGTGTCCAATCTGGACCCGCTGGCCCTCATCATCTTCATCCCTATCTGCGACTTTATCATCTACCCGGCACTCCGCCGCGCCAAGATCCGCTTCACGCCCATCCGCAAGATCTTTGCCGGCTTCATGGCGGGGGCCCTCGCCATGGTCTGGTCGTGCGTATTGCAGTACTACATCTACAAGAAGTCCGACTGCGGCCACTACCCGGCCACCTGCGACACCAAGCCCAACATCTCCGTCTGGGTGCAGTCGGGTGCCTACATTCTGATTGCCCTGTCGGAGATTTTCGCCTCGATTACCTCGCTGGAGTACGCGTACTCCAAGGCGCCCAAGAACATGCGGTCGATGGTCTCGGCTATTTCGCTGTTTACATCGGCTATCTCAGCGGCTATTGGGCAGGCGTGGGTGTCCCTTTCGGAGGATCCTCTGCTGATTTGGAACTATGGGTCCGTCGGTGTGCTGGCTTTTGTTGCCGGTATCATCTTCTGGCTGCAGTACAAGCATCTGGATGAGCTTGAAGATCAGCTCAACGAGTTGACCGAAGGTAACATGCACGCTGATGCCTCGATAGCCTCTGCTGCTCCTGTTCCGGAAAAGGTATAAAAGCTGTGGTCATGACGGGTAGTAGTTAAAAGGGTGGACGGATGAATGTGATTTCTTTTAGCTTTGCTTTGTCTTTGTGCATATATTGGGTGGAAAAGAGTTTGTTTTTTTCTTCTAATATCTGTTTTATGTATATAATTCACAATTGTTTTAATCAGAATCACCGGTTATCGATTTGAGACTTTCATTAGTGCCTGATCTTTCAGACTTTTCAAGTGGCATCTCATCTGTACGCCATCAGTTTAGGTATCGCCAGGGTTAGGGGCTACATGTCAGATATAGGGTTACTTGGTTCCACACACACTCATCCCACCATCCCACCATCCCCCACATCCCACGTCTTTCTCTAGGTTTCTGTCCACGGCACAACTAATACAGTCATCTCATAGATACCAACCGCTTTGTGGACAGCAGGATACCATCTATAGTCTGGTAAGATCAGGCGCAACCAAATTTGGGGGAGATGTATTAGTGCGGGCGATGGTTGGGGACCTGCACGTCGGTTGGGCTGGACGGGCTGGCCAGTTGAAACGGAACCCAAGTATATAAAGAGGGCTTATAGACCCGGTTGTCAGTAATATTATGGTTGTTTGGCTGTTGAAAGAGTCCAAAGTGGTTTGTTTATAGTCTACGGAAAATCTTTGACATTATTACAACTTCCCATATAAAACATTGTCAACACCAACGCATCACATGGATATACACATACAACCACCCTATCCCCTCGTTGCTCATCTCTTATGAATCTTCTATCGACCAACTTGTCTTGATATCAAAATCGACCTTTTCCCTCTCCGCAGCATCTCCCATCCACCATCACCTGCTCCAACGAAAAAATTTTATGAAACAGACATATTTCCATTATTCAAATCAACATGCTTTGTGAAGAGAAAACCAATATGACAACAATTAAGTAAAAAGACGATGAACAACAAAGAAAAAGCTAACAGAGAGGAGACGACAGAACGCTAACGTCACGACAGTCCCCAAGACCCCATAAAATCGGAGCCCCGAAGTCACAGTTATCCATCACCATTAACCAATGGAACCAAGAGAAACATCCAGAAAGGAAAAGAAAAATGCTCCAGTAACGTAAAACCGCAATGAGATATTCAATAACCACCAGATATCCAAACACCAAATGCACACAATATCTTCCAAACCGCAGGCAACTTCCCCGAAACAAAGAGACCACACAATATTGACCCCATCCGAGACAAAACCAAACCCAAACAAACAAAAAGAGAAAAAAAAAACATTAACTTTTCTACTTTCGTCGTTTACCAAATATACCAACCAGCGCCATTGTTGAAATCCCGCTCTCAAATCATGACAATAAAAAAACAAAAATGATAATATAACAGAAAAACGCCGGGGAAAATGACATAACGGCATAACAAATGCAACACCGGCTATGACGCCAGATAGAATATGCAAAGCGCGGAAAGACGGACACCAAAAAATGGCAAGCAAACCACTCATGGTAACCACTCTTCCTCATCACGCTTGCGAGTCGTCTTCATCACCAGACCGTCATCCTCCTCCGAATCATACTCGTCTTCATCGTCCGTCTGCGGAGGTTGAATAGCCGCATTCAGACCACCGTTGCTACCACCATTTGCCGGAATGGTAGCCCGGTTAATGCTTAGGGTGCTGGTTGCCCGAGACAGAGACTTCTCATCGTCTTCAAACATCCATTGCATACCATTGGCCTGCTCCTCCAGTGGGAACACCTCACGGGCATACTCCTCAAGGCCACGGGGCCCCTCCCAGAGCTCCATCGACTGTTCCACACAGTTCATCTCCAGGTTCATGTTGCCAAAGTAGGGAGGTTGCTTCTTCGGGTCGTCCTTGCCCAGGCTGAACAGGCGTTCTAAAGCCTCCAACTGTGCGCGGTAGCCGGCGGGGATGGGAACCAAGACTTCGATGGGGCCGCGGATGTACTTGACTGGTCTGCCAACACCTCGTGAGAAGACCTCGCAGGCCTCAACTGGAGTCAGAAGTTCGTATGCAAGCCCGATACGCTTGCCGTTCCACTTGCGCGGGCCATCCTTGAAGATCTGGAGGATAGCCGGACCTACATCATGCTCGGCATCGAGCCATGGCAGCTTGACATCGGGGTGGAAAGGAGCCTGCCACACAAAGGAGCCATCCCGTTGTAGGTCCATGCAGAAGAGAGGGTACTTAAGCGAGGTGAAGTTGTTGTTATAGATACCAGTGTAGATAAATGTTGAAGGGATGCCAGACTCCTTGATGTACTCCTCCACACGCTGCTTGGTCTCCCAGAGAGGAAGAGCCTCCCACTCCCGATTGTAGCTCGAGTGATCCGGCATGGAAGAGTAAACGAGGAACTGAACACCGGCACGCTTGGCAGCATCGACAATGGCCTTGCCAATGGCAACCTCATCGCCGTAAAAGGTAGTGTTGATAAAGGCAAGCTCGGCACCCTTGAAGACCTTGTCGATAAGCTTATAATTAATGCCCACGCCGGAGATAGGACCGTTGGTGGTGACATCGCGGTTAGCGTCGGTAGGGGGGCTGCTTCTGGTGTAGAGTTCTCCGAGCAGACAGTGTACATTCTTGTTGGTAGAAACCTCAGCGGCGACGACTCCTTCCTGATTTCTCAACTGGGCGCGAACATAGTAGCCAACAGCGGTGCAATTCCGGATCAGCGAAGCAGCTTGGCGGCCACTAGCGTTGAAGACGGCAATGGTCTTGTCTGGCGTATTCATTTGACGCTTATGTGGGCGAAAACTAAGCGAGTTATTCCAGTGGGTGATGGGTGAAGACTCTGAGTAGGACGAACGTGAGTGCTTGTGAGAGCGAGGTTGAGAATTTGCCGGTATGTTAATATTTATCGGAGCCACGGTCGATACTCTAATGGTTTCACGAGAAGACGCAGGCCGAATGGGCAAGCCAACTCCGGAAAGCTGGGCTGGCATCATTTTGTAGGAGGAAAGGACCGGCTATTAAAGTATGCGGGTTGCGTTCAGACTAAAAAAATCCCAATTTGTCGTTGTGCAGCGGCAGTAAGGTGAGATGAATTCGGGGCAATGCAACCCTTTTTACTCAAACTTTTTTTTTCCTGTTCTTTTTGCTTTAAAGTCAAAGGAAGGGCGGGGTGTCAGGATAAAACTGAACACACAAGGACTCTTTGTATGTATATGTGTATGTGTGACAAAACTGGGATATATGCGTAGAGGGCATCAACAGAATCACTGTGCAAAAGTCGATGCAGTGACTGCGACAAGAAAAGAAACGTGCTGCAGATGGCTTTACGAGATACGGTGTCATGCAACGGAACTTTGGTTCAGTGACTCTCCTCGGTAATGTGTGGAGTGGGTAGTAGTAATGGTGGTATTCGGGAGGGGCAGTAGAAAATGTACTTCTGTTGCCTTTTCGGGATGTATACGGGGTGACTTATAGGCGAGGGAAGCGTGTGCGTCAGGCTATGGTGTCGATAGACGATGGATGCTCGATTTGGTGATTGGTTGATGTAGTCGAAAGGTAAGTGTGTGGTCGATTATATAGCACAACGCTTGATGACTGAGGGAACAATATTCAGTAGGTCAGTGTGGGGATGAAATCGAACTGAAGTAACAACTGCAGGAATACGAGATGTGTTAGAACGATGGTGAAGACAATATAGACGACAACAAGTACTATGCAGAACAGAAACAACAAAATGAGCAACCCGTAGTAAAGTATCAGAAGAAGAAAGAGAAAGACTAGGAAACAAGTCTGAGTGATAAGGGACCGGTTTACACAAGATCTATGGAAATAGTCATCCAATACGTAATGCGTCTAAGTCAAAACTAGAACTCACTATTTGTGTACTACGGCACGCCACGGGGAGTACAATACCGAACTTGCCTAACAATATAAATAAATAAAAATACCAAGATAGTACAAGAAAAATCAGGCCCGTACTAGAACATACACAGCCTTCAACCTCTCAACCCTGTTGGCTCAACAGACCATCAGATGACAAAGGGACAAACAGGGAATGTCAACCGCAAAAAATTCCGAATAAAGACCAACTATGGCAGCAATGGGTTGCAAAAAAAAAATTAAAGAGCAAGCGGGGGTGAGGGATGATCAATCGTTGAGGTAAGAGAAATTTAAAAGGTGGTCAGTGGCCAAGTGGGTATCTCGCAGCTGCAGGCTTACTATGGTGCCGTCTTCAACAATTCAACAACCAATTGTTTCGATACCACGTTCTAACTCTCACAGTGTGTGAAGAGCGGAGTGTGGAACGTAGTATGTAGGTCTATAGGGCAGATCACAGATTCGGAGAGCAAGTGACAATGAACTGTCAAAAGGGCATCCATTAAATTGGAGCTGACTTGGATGTTGGCCCGGAGTGTGTCGTTGAGAAAGAGAGAAGTTTTAATGTGCGACGGCAAAAAGTCCTTGGTCTGACAGGTCTGTAATGCCGATAGCAAGATACCGCCAATTCCAAACCAATGACAATATGTGAGGAACTATGGTGATCGTGGGCCTACGATATAGAGGTGGCCAAAGTGAATTTGTTTCCCCAAGGGTATGTGTAGTCTTTGTGAACAGAACGATCAAGAACCGCGGATCACAACCCTCGTTGATGTTTTCTCTGCTGCCGTTAGGCGATCATACCTGGCAAGTTCAAGCAAGCTCTTGGATGTTTCTATCGCGTAAAGGGAGACAACTATTTTTGAGGCCTCGCTGGTAATGGTATAGGTGCGTGGTGTGATCGTGCGGCGACGGCAACGGATACAAAATTTGACCAGTTGGCTATCTTTTAGCTAGTCAGCCTGGATTTGCGTGTTGAGTAACTTAGGACGCTGATTTTTCTTCTTCTTCTTTGGGATATGGCCTGCAGCGGATTTTTGCGGCGGCGAGATAAAGCTCAAAGACACTAGAATTCTTCTGGTCAATAACTGAATCGGAACGAAGGAATGGCAAATATTGAAGTGACGGAACAAGCTAAACGTCAAGCAGCTTAAAAGAGTTCGCAGATGGAGACCAACGTTTTTTTTTTGTTTTTCCTTCTTGTCTTTTTCTTTATGATTGTGCCGGGGTTATCCCTTCAAGTTATCCTGAACGTCAAAGATCCCGAATATGGTTCGATTGACCTGGGGGGGAACGAGTAAATGTCTGAATTATTGTGGGTAAATGGTTGATGTGGTGTAACGTGGAGATGAAAGAAGAGTGTGTAATGTAAAATGGAAAGGGAGAGAAGAAAGAATCAGTAGAGAATGAGTAAGAGCGAAGGACAAGTCTTTACGGGAAAGTTGGTGACAGCGTAGTGGCGGGTGGGTTTGATCGGGAAGAGCGTTTATCTCGTTGACTGAGAGAATATCTATCAGTCCCCTGGTATTAGTTTATGTGTACAATGCAATCAAGTAGGGTGAGCACGCCAAGGCATGTCAGAATAGGGGAAAAAGAAATAAAAGACAAAACATCAAAGGGCAAAAAGCAAAAAGCAACAAGTTGTTATCTTGCTCTTCAGGCTGGAATCCAATACATATGAGCAGGGCACAGCAGGAATAAGAGGGAGATTATTTCCAGGTCACAGATAACAGCCCGTGATACAAAAAAAAAAAGGGAGCTTCTCAAACAATGAAGCCGCCACATTCATGATTCCCAAAAGTACGGACGTGCAGAATGGATACCTGATCGCGAATCTTCTGCCAGTCTTGTTCCTCAATTCCAACTCAAATACAGCAATATATTTGGTTCAAGTAACTGTATAAGTACTGTATACTGCAGCCAGCTGATTGGGTCTCCAGATATCGAGCCAAAAGTTGCAAATGCAGGGACAGTCAACCAACCAACAAATAAACAAGGCGTTTCGGGAACAATAGGTAATAAAGTGACTTGCATCGTTATATGGGACTAAATATCTTGAATATTATCTCCCAGACTTGTTGGAGGCCAGTTTGGAGATAGCCAGCGAGCTTTATAGTGTAATAGTTGCTTGCCATGTGATGTTGGCTCCCAGCACTGATAATCTGATGTTAGACGGTGTTAATTGCCGCTAGTCATGCGTTCGTCTGTGACTATCCGAAACGGGACGACGGAGCCAACTATTTGGGCGCAAATCCAGAAATTCAAAACTACAAATGTCCACAAACCGGATATACTGATATCAGGGCCCGACAGATTACAGATCGCGAATGAGAAAAGCGCTTGGTGAGAGGGCCGGGATTATTGGGCTGCTGTTGTCACACACAGAGGGGGGGGGGGGGGGGGGGAGAATCAAAAGAAAAACAATGAAAAAAAAAAAACAAGGTGAGTTATCATAAGTCGGCCCTCCCGGTTAGATAACGTGGTTTTGACGTAGTTGGCTGATGGGCTTTCATGGAGTCGCTTATGAGCACCACACAGAAGTGGATTACCCGTTGCAGGTCAAGTATCACTATTGCGGTAGTAAATAGTTTTCTTTTCTGTATGATTCGTTTTTTATGTTATTGCTCTGGTAATGAATTCCGACGGATTTTGTTCTTGTTAGGTGGGGATGCACAATGCAAGGCTGCACTGTAATTGGCTGCACACACTAACTGTAAGTGACCCGAAAAAGCAAAAAATGATGGCGACGAAAAAAGTCGTCTATCGTGTTTGGTGGTCCGGACAAAGATGGACGCCGGAGCGAAGAAAAAAAATAATAGATTAAAGGTTACCCTGACGAATGGGATGATGGCGATGATATCAGAATTGCGATGATTGTCGACAACCAGGAAAAGAGAGAATTATCGAAACCACAAAAATTAAATACGGAAACAGTAAAAGATTTTTTCTTCTTTCCTTAATGAATGTCACAAAACAGTAGGAATGAGATAACAAATTCTCCTTCCGAAACTGCAAGATGCCCAATCTATCTGTTACTGGAACAATGACTGCGATTGACCCTTTAGAGACATACAGCCACATCACGAAATTCAGAGATATCATGCACAGGACTATGCTATTCAATACAGAAGGCAAAAACAACGGGCGGGGACATCAAACACCGCCTCAGGAGGAATCAAGCTATAATAAGTGCTCAGGGTCATGATAGGCATTCAATAGACGATGAAAGAAAGATAAGAAGCTGTACCTCCTTCCTGCTTCATTCATTAATCATGCGGGGAGTCTCATCCTAGAAGCAAAGAACCCTTAAACCCTCGTCACACTAAAGAAACAGAACAAAAAAGAAGCGGTAATTCAGCAAGATAAGAAAACGAGATATGGAGAAAGATGACACTTAGTCAGCCCAACGACAGCCTTTAAACCCCAATCGTCCAAAAAATTTAGTGTTGGTTTTCTTCATTGGCTCGTTCCATATAGCGGAAAAATTCACCTGTAACAGGGCCAATATTGTATGTAAAAAAAAAATAACGTTATTTTATCCCTCTTTGCAACAATTTTTCATTTTTCCCTTCCAACCCGGAATTGAAATGCTAAATAACCCAACATAAATATACTACGTTCCTTCGCCCTTCCCACCTCCCCTCTTCGATGATGGAACAGGAGGTCAAGATGGAAAGCACGTGCTGCTTTATTTTGTGCGGAATCGAGTTGGATATGATAATTGTGGGATGGTGATGATAGGAAGAGGGCGAGAGAAGGAAAGGGGGCAAAAAAAAAAATCTTTAGGTGGAGATCTTGGTTTTCTTTTTTTTTTTTATTGAGGCAGGTGACGCCATACGGCACGAGGACGGCGAACGAGCAAGATCAGGATAGGACCGGGCCGTGATATGGAGATATGGAATGCAGCAGACAGGCTGTTATCTATCAACCATTGTAGGCGATGGCTTTTTGTGTTTTGTGTTTTGTTCTGAATGGTGATGGCCGATCAATCACATGGATTAAGGGATGGATTTGCGGATTTCTTATCAAAGATATTTCACAAGTTGGGACAAGACATTTCTGATTTTTAATACTTTGTCTTGTTTATCTGCGTTGAACATGGCAAGTTGTACAACGATGGCTGTCTACATCAGAAGAAAAAAAAAAAACTTATCAGTACATTGTACAGGCGGAATGTATTTCGCTGTTGTGACTCCATCTACTAGGAGATCCGGTAGATAGATAAGAGAGAGGGGGTGGGGTTGGGATATAACAACAACCTGGCCATCTGCGTTCATGTGTCTATCCCCGTGGTCGTCCCAAGCATGCTGCAGGAGAGGGAGAAGGAGAACAGACACCCACGGACACAGTGGAAGCCGCTGCCAACAGTCTTCCGTTGAATCGACTGTTTTTTTTTTGTTTACCAATGGGTTTTCTGGATATCTCTAAGTTGATCCCATCCCATCGAGTAATCGCCAGACTAATCTAGCCAATCAGAAGCGGTCTTATATCCCAGGCCACCAGACGACCCCCAGTCAAACAATGCCGAGATATCAAAGATAAATTATACATAAAATACATAGAATTTTCTTAATTCGATTTTTTTTCTCTTTTTTTTCCTTGACTTTCCCACGCCATACAATGAGAGGTTCTAGTTGAGTAATACTTATTCGATAGAATTTCAGAATCGCCACTCATAAGAGAAAAATGGAAAAGAGGAAAAGAACATCGCTTCCAGACATCGTGGTCCACTCTTCTCTGCAGACCGTAGATGTCTCCCGCATATGAAGAAAATTTAACAATCTCACATGACCGCTGTGTTTTCCCTTGCTGATAGCAAAAGCGAACAAAATGTCACGATACTTAGTCAACTTTGTCATCACAGCCAACCACATCGACGCCTTTCTTTACTGCCTTAAGACTCAAGATATGAAGAAATAAAACGCCGCCCCGCAGTTGAGATGCGATAAAAGACAAGTGTCATCACGTAATATGCCGCATATTCATGATCTGGTTGAAACAGACACCTACTAGAATTCAGCCCAACCCATCCGGCGGCATCACCAAATCACCAAACCCACATCATATCATACACAACCACAAAATGAGGGCCGTCCCGCTGCACATAGCCATATATAGCATCTTAATCGACCATGCGGTGCATCCCATGAACAGAGCAAAAAAGGCCGACTTATGTCTGTAAACAGTATCTAGATCTATAACCTATCTCCAACTTTCATCTTCCTCCCAGAATAAAGAGCTCTTCATCACAAGGCAATCCGCATCGTTAAGTTCTCATTCCCACCCTCCATCTCGGAAGCACCCATCCGCCGCCCCGGCCCGGAAACTCTACCCTAACCCTATAAATCAACGTCAGCACCGATTTCGCCCACCTCCTCCATCGACAGCCGCATGTTTAGTGGAGAAAGGACAAGCAAGCAAGAGAATGAAGGGGGAGGGGCAATAAAGACGGATGGGCCTCCGCGACAGGATGGGAGAATCCTGCCGGGTTACACTCGGGCATCGAACCGATGAGGAGGGGGTTTGGTTCGGGGGAGTGGGAAAATGGGAGTATGGAAGTGGGAGGGAATAATTGTGGGATGATGATGTGATGATGGAGCATGAGCATGAGCATGAGCATGGGGGATGATGTTTGGTTTGTTGGTCGGCTGTGTCTAGTGGATGTCTGCATGTATGTGCCATTCACCATTCCACGGCCATGTGGAGAGTATGGTGAGTGTGTACATAGTGTACATAGTGTACATAGATATGTAGCTAAATGAAGATGTCCGTATGTTCACCGCACAGTATAGCTTGACTGCCGATTGCCTAAGTAGCCGTTGTTACTCTTTCCCCAATCCTGCCATCTCATGCTGACCTTTCCAACACTGACGTACTGTATACACATGATTGCATGTTTCTCTCATGTTTCTCTCCAAATGTTCATACACATATATTAAAAATAGGTTGGTTGCTCCAAGTATATACAACACCAAAACAAACTTTTCACACTTGATTATCAACTGCAGCCGCGCACAACCTTATTACCTAATACCTTTCCTGGCGGCTCATTCATTCCCTGATCCCGCTGACATAACTGTTATTTAACAGTTATCCCACCAATATCACCCTCGCCAGAGCTTCCCACTGGGTCTGTATATCTTCTTACCTGTCATCAAATCCTCCTAGTAGATTAGTTCAATTTACGAAGCTGTGTTTACCGACACAACCCATCCCACTGATCGAGAGAAAAAAATTTTTCTCTCGAAACAAATCCATTAATTCCATCATTCCATAATTCACCCTCCACCTACACATGTTAACCCCAACCCTAAACTCTACCCGTTGGTCACTCTTCTTGGCTGCTCGGCCATTACCCCCGAGCCCCAAACCCTATCATGGCTTTCTAGTTGCAAGGGGAAAAAATAGAAATCATTACGTACACGGGCCAATCGTCAAAGGTGGGGTTCTACCTTTCATCATCCCATATTTTATTTATATTCCATATTTTTAGCAGGAGAGAAAAAATTGTATTTAGTCTGGATCTTGGCCGTTGGGCGCCGGCGCCTGGGGCTCTGCAAAGGTTGTCCTTTAAAGAAAGTAAAAAAATTAAGAAGAGATAGTGGCAAATTTTCGCGAAGAGAAAAAGTTCCTAAACCGGGAATTCATGAAATTTAATTCAATATAGGGCAGGGATAGCAAAAAATGACAGCTTGGTGGCGAATTTCTAGAGTCCTCTTATCAATCTAATGATTCATTTGATGCATTAACCCTAAAACACCAGCTCTTCGTTATCAAGAGTAACCCTGGCGATAAGTAGTGTTAAAGTCAAATCTCCGGGAACAAACAATCTGCAGTAGCTGATACGGATCACACCATCATATCCCTGAAAATCATCACTAACAGAGAACCTCTGCCATGACTCCCAAGTTTGCGGGGGCCAGCGGGGGCGGTGGTGGGGGAGGAAAGACCGGAACCCCGCAGGATAAGTGAATACATGGTGCGAATACCCAGATATACCGATGATGCCGTCACGTCACGTCCGTGCCTTTGGTAGGGGAGGGTGAATAGAAGGAGAAAGTGAGAGGGGGAGGAAGGGGCGCGGATATGCAGGATGATCTGGCTGGTTGCTCCTTTTTGTTTTTCGGTGGTGGGGGTCGCCTAGGAATGAACACACACGTGACCACATATATTGCCGTGAGATACCCGCTTAGAAGAGTCGCCTCTCCTGTTATGGTCCGATTCGACAACGGTTTCATTGAAAACAACGGTGCTATTTAGATACCCATCAAACACTCTTCACTTCAGGCCTCCGATGTCCGAGGCACCACTCGGCGTCGAGATGTTCGCCCGGCACCAGTTGTAGATGTCCATTGTTATACAGGCAGATAATGATGGTATGGGAACAGTGCTAGCAATGGGAAGAGATAAGACAGGGTTAAGGGTTGAGTAAATGTAAATGATTATTACCGCTAATGCTATACCTTGGCCCATTGTTGCTGTTTCCGATTATCCATAAAGAATTGCCTCATCTTCCTAGTAATAATATTCGGATTTTATTCTGGAACTTGGCTACACTGTGCAGTAACCACTGATCCCCACTACTGCTTTATCTTGCAATACCCCCATGCGTTGACTAGGGCATACAAGTTCCAGGACTGGCTTCGATATCCACTACTCATCACTACAATGCCCACTATCATACTAAGCAAGCTGACAGCATCATTTCGCATGGAAGCGGTATATACATCTTTGTAACGGAGGCCCGCTTTAGTTCCCAACTTCCAATTCAGTTAAGCGCGTAGTCTGGCCCGGACGTGCTCGGGAGGCCCACCTTGAGCTTCTGACAATGGTGATATTCCAGAGGATAATCCAAATTTGATGCCTGTTTACAGATATTGAGGTTATATGACAGGATGGCAAACTACAGTTAGAGAAGAAAGTATCTGAGAAGATATGTGAGCCCTTGTGAAGAGAAGCTGATCTGGAGCACCAAACACGTGCTTGCATATTTATGGTAATGACAGGAATAATGAATATGCAAATTATTCACATGGCAGGAACATCTGAGCCAAGAGAGAAACAAATGATACAATACAGATATATCCATCGTTAAAAGTCACCTTAATATTGCCGAGTTCCTCTGCTCCAAACCTCCTTCAGATTCCCGGCTCTGATCCCCACAACACGAAAGGTTGTCTCAAGTAACAAATCAGTACAAGCAAAGGCACACATACAAACTCATACAGATGTATAAATTGATGTTCTCACTTTTTGAAATATTGATTATCACAGGAAACAGACATAACGAATCATACCGATAGTGTACATGTTTAATTTGTAGTCGCGAAGTCTAATCGTTTTTCCTCAGCATCAACCGATAAATAATACTCAGCCTCCTGCCCAGATTGGATCCGGTCTAGAGCGGCGAGAAATGAGAGATAAGGATGGCTGTGATGGGTTCCAGTGGTGATAGGTTTAGACAAGGGAAGTATCAACATGAGATTGTTTGATTATCGGGATAATGTGAAAAATTCAACATGACACTAGCGCTGAGAGAGCACGAAGTTCTCATGTAACAACATAATTGTGTCTCGTGACTAGAACAGCTATATAAATCGATCTAATTAGCAATGAATACCTATCATATTTTCCATCTAGAAGCAGCTGCTAGAGTGATGTATATCATCTTGTGTCAGAGACACCTACTTTCTGACAATATTCCATATCCACATATCTCAATGAATCAACTCGTCAAAATCAAAATGATATTTCCATAATCTATACATACAAAAACCTATAGACACGAAAAGACATAAACACCAAAACTCCCAATTATTTCCCATGCAGCAATCATATGAAACTTCCATCTCCACACGTACTCTCACTTTTACTCATTCCCTCAAGTCCACTTTATAGACATCTTAGGAATCAGGAGCACCCGGCAATCTCTCAATGAACATCTTTCCGCGACCAACCTTGAGGATAGGGACACCAGGAATTTTGCGGATGCGCCGCTGGAGGTCCTTATCGTTGGTGGCGACTATGTACACACGGGCAGCCTGAACAGTTTGCACAATGCAGTCATCGGCGTACTATTCTCGTTAACCAGAGCTCCTTCACACACTTACAATCTCCTTCTGTCCACTTACCGTTCCCTTGTGCTGGCACCGATATCTCTCCCACCGCTCATCTCTCGCCACCTTCAATGCCAACCGATACCTCGGCCCCAACTTCTCCAACTCCGCCATAACACATTGCGTAATAATAATATTACACTTTGCATACAGACAATCCATCATCGCCCCCAGCAAATCCAGCTTCCGCGATACCGAGTGATTTACAAAGTTGGTATCGACCAACACGTTGTACGGAGGGACAAGCGCAGTGTTATGTTGGAAGAATAGGTTAGACGGCATGGCGGCGATCTCACGAACGACCTCGTCGGTTTTGGACTCTTCGGTTTTCTTGGCGTTGGCGGCGTCGGCTTTAGCTTTGTTTTCTTTGAGGCGGGCATCGTTTTTGCCAATGATGCGTTTGACCTATAGATTGGGCGGTTAGGAAGCTGATAGGTGGTTCGAGACAAACGATAGTTCCAGGTTGAGATCTAGTGGGCCAACGGGAGCTGTGCGTCGAGAAGGACGTGGTTACGGGACGGACGTACCTGGGCGAACTTTCTTGTGCGCTTCGCAACACCCATTTTGATTGTTTATGTATCTGTGATATATAACAAGAAAATGACAAACATAAGAATATTATGTGAGAAACAAAAATAGGAGCTTGTATGTTGCAATGCGCTATGTCGGTAATCGGGGTGATATCAGATCAAACTCCGTCTCGGATGCGGGCCGTCCTAACACTTCCCATGCGCCAAACCCAGCTCGAAAATCTTGAATTGGAAAATAAAGTGGAGTCTCATCTTGTCGATAAGCCGTGGCTGAAGACAACCTTGTGGCGTCAGGAAACGTGTGGTGCTTTTTTTTGTTTTATTTCTTTTGATATCCCTGAACAAGAGTCCAGGATTTTTTGCAGTATAGGACTAAATCGCCAAGATAGGGAAAGATGGGACAGTGTGCAGGATTTTAGTCAGGAATTTACAGGGTCGAAATTGTGGGGTTTGGTGGTCATACAGTTGGGATCCTGAGGGGACACTGGGTAAGGGGTTTTGTTAACTCTGATTTAAATCCCTGGGGGCTTATACGAGGATTTATGGGAATTACTAGGTGCACGGCAAAATCTGCCATGCACCATGCATAGCAAAACAATAGGTACTTGTAAAAATCCAAAAAATGAGCCCATGTTAGTCAAAGTAAAGGCCTATAAAATGATAAATATCTATACTCACAAGATGCAATGAGCATTATTGGATTTCTCTGGATCTTCATATTTTAGTGGTACTGTTTTTATTTTATCATCAGCTCTAGAACTCAAATTATAAGTATTTGAAAATGTAGTGTTTTGAGCTTATGATGTCATTTTTGCTTGTTTATCTTAGGGCTGTAATCTGGAAAAAAATATAAAAAATATAGGGTTATAGCCTTAGACTTATAGGGCATTACAGGGCAGGAGACAAATATACAGAAGTGTAGTCCACTGTAGCTCAAAAATTACCAGTGTACTGTAACCAAGATCAGGGCTTATTTTTTCTGGTTTTTACAAGTACCTATTATTTTGCTGTGCACCTAGTAATTCCCAGATTTATTGGTGAATGGTATGGAGGTTGCATTCGTGAGGGGGTGATTTAAGAGAGACAAATAGACGTAAAAAAGTCGTGCCATTTCTTATATTTGGCTGCTCAAAGTTGCCACTACGTAAATCTTGTGTTCCTCGCCATTCATGTTGTCAGAACTCTTTCTGGCGTGCCTCTCCTCACGGACCTCCTTCTCTTATTGATTGCCTGATGACTAAGCCCATTCCGTGCCTCTTCCATGCCCCAGCAACCGCCGAAAAATCACTGAAAATCCCCCAGTTTCTTATTGAATCAAGTTTCTTTTAATTATTTCAAGGCCAGCAGACAACCGAACGTCCCTTCGCCGGCTGCCAGAAAAGAAGCATCTCGCATAATCGAATCTCATTTGCATCTTGCGTGCATTTGCTGTGTTTCCGTTTGGACGATTGCCGATTGGGTGGATTCCGGGATACTTGGTGCGCTTCATTCGATATTTCGGAGGGCTCCAAGGACAGTTAAAGTCTGTTTATATACGTCTATTTTTTCTCATATTCATTCGCTTATCTTGCGGCCAATTGGCTATCACCATCGTCATTCGTCACTACTCGAGCTGCTGTAAGCATCTCAAATCACAGCGTGCCACCGCCAAATATCCATCGTCGTTCAGCTCCACCACGGTCGCGTCACTCCGCCTCCACAATTTTTTCACCATCGTCATTCCTGACGTTGCACCGCGGCAGCATATCACCAAAGGATTCCCGCGCCATATTTTGCCCCCGTCCACATCCGTCCGGCCCATCCGCCATCAAGATCCTCGAGATCCTCGAGATCCCGTCGATACTACTTCGAATATCATAACCGAGTATCTAATCGCTCCGCAACCATGGCTATGGCCGATTCCAAGTTCTTGGCCTCCGCAGCCTACCTGAACGTCTTCGTGCTTGCGGTCCTCGGCCAATCCACTAACACTGCCACCGCCACCGCCACCGCCACCGCCACCTCTGACTCCGATTCTTCATCGGATTCCAGCTCCACCGCAACCGCTACCTCAGCCACCGGGACTACTAACACCGTTTCGTCCGACACAGTGACCACGGTTACTTCCGCCTCCAACACCTTGCCCACCCTTTCCACCTCTGACATTACTTCCGTCGTCTACCCTGGCGCTTCGGTTCCCCCCACCTCCGAAGCCCCATTCATGCATCGGTCGTCCGCCCGCGAGGGCACCGTCTTCATCGCCGTCGGTGCCATCCTCGGCACCTTTGCCCTCGCCGTCCTTTTGTGGCGCGCCATTGTCGCATGTATGCTCCACCGCTCTGTCGAACGTGCCGCGCGCGCCCAGGCCCTCGCGAATGACAAAGCGGCCTACCCTATTGCCCCGCAGGCCCACTTCTACAAGTATACTGACCAGGACTCGCCCGCCTCTCTTGCCTACGGCGGCCATGAAAGCGCCGCGGCCGCCGCAGGCGTCACTGGACCCGGTGCCTCGAACAGAAACAGACGGTCGACCAGAGGCGGAGGCTCCACGGCCGCCCCGTCCATGAGCAATCTCTTCTACTCGCCCACGGCCGCCCCCTCTGCCGGTCTCAACAGCAATCGCAACTCCTCTTTCCTCCCCGCCGGCTTCTATGCCTCAGCGGCCCCCTCGCTGCCCGTTGGCACCAACATCAACATGGCCAACCTGCGCCCAGACTCGCGGGGAAACTCGAACAGTGTGTATATGCGAGATTCGCCGGATGGGTCACCGCATTTTGGGCCGTCGGGGGGCAGGAGGGATATTAGTTCGAGTACAGTTAATTTGACGGGGGGTCCTCGGGCGCCGAGTGCGTATTTGGAGGATTTACTGGATGAGAATCCGAGTATGTTTCCGCCGCAAGGGGGGAGACATAGTGGGAGGTATTGAGAGAAGGGAGACTAATTGTATAGAGAAGGAAAGAGGGAGATGGGGTTTGTTTGATGTAATGAATTGCTATGGTAATCAAAGGGGGGTGGAAATGTATAGTGGGTTGGTTGGTTGATATAGGGAGGGCGTTCTTGTTATTGGCTTTGTTTGGTATTGTTATGTTGCTTGTTCAATTACTGGAGGATATATATATGGCCGGACATGATCATGATCAGTATTGTAATATATATGGTTATCACGGCTGAATAATTCAACAAATCAGGAATTGGAAAGAAAGACATTAATTAAACGATTAGATGTGCCGTGACTATATACGAGACCCAAATTTTAATTAGATTGAAAACAAAAATATGCAAAACCCAGACCCTCTAATTCCCAGCTTTCCTAATATCCTCCTCCCTGATACCCCCCCTCTCACACATCCCCCTAAAGATCCCCCCTTCAATCCCCCACAACTCCCTTGGCATCCCCAACTCGGCGATTCTCCCCGCATCCATCACGCAAATCCGGTCATAATTGATAATTGTCCTCAGTCTATGCGCAATACACAGCAACGTTCTTCCCTTGAACGCCGTCGCAATCGTATGCTGGATCTTGTCGTCCGTCTCCACGTCGACCGATGACGTCGCTTCGTCGCAGACAATGATTTGCGAGTTGCGGACGAGGGCGCGGGCGAGGGCCATGAGTTGACGTTGGCCGAGGGAGAAGTTGAGGCCTTCTTCTTCGACGACAGTGTCAAGATGGATGCGGCTCGTTGTCGCGGCTGCCGCGGGCTTCTCGGAATCAGAGGCGCCCAGGGAAGCAGTAGCGGTAGTAGTATCCTTAGCCTCATCGGTGTCGGAGTCGACGGTGGTGGAAATAAGGTCGGCCTGCCGGAGGGCTGCCCAAAGTTCCTGGTCTTGGTACTCGTGGAAGGGGTCAAGATTTCTGCGGACAGTCCCCTTAAACAGTGTGGGGTCTTGCGGGATAATGGCCATGCGGGAGCGGAGGTCGTGGAGGCCGAGAGTGCTGATGTCAAGACCATCAATGGAGATCTTGCCGCCCGAGATCTCAACCAGGCGGAACAGGGTGCTCATGATGGAGGATTTACCGGCACCGGTGCGCCCAACAATACCAATGCGTTCGCCACCTTGCACATGAAGATGGAAGTCATTGAGGACAAGAGGGAGGTCCTTGCGGTAGCGCATGTCGACGTGGTCAAAAACAATTTCACCCTTGGATGGCCACGATTCGGGCACCTCAATGGTGTGAAGCGGGGCTTCCTCTTCCAGGTTGGCGCCGTAGTAATTGAGACGCTCGACAGCGTTCATGCCGTTTTCGACTTCAGCAAGTTGCCGGACAATGAACTGAATCATCTGGACAATGGAGAGCAGATACGAAAGGACGAGACCACCGACTGAGGGGTTCACAGAGAACCGGGAGGTTACGACAAGAGTGCCGCAGGTGAAAACAAGCATGGCACCAACGAAATCGAGACGCAGGGCCAGCCAACGCTGGTTAGAAAAGGTCAAGAAGTAAGCCGAGTCCATCTCGTCAATGCTGGCGCGAAGTTCCTTCAGGAAATGATCCTTAAGTCCGTACGCACGAATCGAGGCTATGCCACTAAGGCCCTCGGAGAACCGCGCAAAGACGTCAGACCGCAACACCGATTCAAACCGCTTGACCTCACGGGCAGAGCTACGGTAGTAACTTGCCGAAAACAAGAACAAAAGAGTAAGAGGGACCAGCGCGATGACAAACCAGTGGAAATAGGCAATGACGAGCCCGAAGAGGGCGAGGATCATGGAGACAGTGAACATGTACATACGGATGGCATCGACCAGAGTGTTATCCATGACGTCTACATCACGCGAAAATCTGTTGGTGATGCGACCGAGGGGAGTAGTGTCAAAGAAGGACATCGGAGCCCGAAGGACACGGAGCATTGCTTGATGGAGCATGTACTTGGAGGCTCGGGTGCCGAGAACAGCGAGAAGGGCGGAGAAGACAAAGGATAGTAAACACTGAACCATGACGAAGCACACGTAAATGCCAATGTACTTGCCAGTAGTGTACCCGAACTTATCCGAAGTCCACCAGGATAGCCAGAGACCCATGGTGATGTTGGTACCCTGGACGATACACAAAAGCGTAAGAATTATCGGGGCATTAAGAATAGAACCAGAGGCGCGGATGTAAGTGAGATAGACAGACCATGGAACCGAAGAGACAGCACGTTCTTCCTGTTGCATAAGAGCAATTGCCTTCTTCTGCTTCTTCTTCTTCTTCTTCGCCTCCTTCTTGACGTCTTTCTTGGCAGCATCATCTTCTTCGGAATCAGAGTCAGAATCCTCCTCTTTGTCTTTATCCTTCTTCTCGGACTGAGCAGTAGTCTCCAGAAGTGCACGGAAGCTAGGGTTGTTAGCCATCAATTCTTCGTAGGTACCAACAGCTTCAACGTGGCCATCTTCCATCCAGATGATGCGGTCACACCGGTTGAGAACCCAAAGCTGGTGGGTAGCAAGAACACGGCACTTATCCTTGAGAAGACCCAAGATAGCATTGTCAAAGATGTGACGACCAACATGAGCATCAACAGCGCTGAGAGGGTCGTCCATGAGGATGATGTTGGCATCAAAGTAGATTGCACGAGCAATGTTCAACCGCTGCTTCTGGCCACCAGAAATGGTGATACCACGCTCACCAATCTCCGTCTGATCGCCGTTGGGAAGCATTTCCAGATCCGGCTGCAAAGCACAAGCATAAACAACCTTCTCATACCATTCCTTGTTCATAGGCTTGCCGAACAAAATGTTGTTCTGAAGAGTGGCGTTCTGGACCCAGGCGTACTGGGGGCAAAAGGCTCTATCAGCACCAAGCACAACTTCACCGGCAGTCTTCCGCATATCACCAGCCATAGCCGCCAACAAAGAGGTCTTGCCGCTACCGACAGATCCAATGATAGCAACAAGCTCGTTGCGGCCAAAAGTCAAGTTGATATCCTTGAGCTGGAAGGGTTCGCGGTCCGCCATTTCAGCGGCATTTGCAGCAGGCTTCTCAGGATTAGGAGCTGGAACAGAGGCAGCGTTCTTATCCTTCTTGCCCTTGCTATCAGCCCCAGCAGAGGTTTCAGGGCTCTGGATCTGGGTGCGCTCCCATGTGAAGTCGGAGTGGTGGATCTCGAAGGCATTATTTCCAGTCTTGTCAATCTGGATATCCTCTTCAGCCTCCTCGGCCAGCAGATATTCCTGAATACGCTTGACGGAAGACCAGGCATCGATGACGTTACCCAGGACCATGGGGAACATGTTCAGAGGGATACGTAGACCGTTGAACAAAGCTAGAGAAGAAAAGATCTCGGCCGGGTTCATACCGTGGTTGGTTAACGTATAAGTGATGAATGCAAGCATACTGGCAAACGCGGGAAGAGACATGGAAACAGCGTTTATGGCACTCCGAGTAGCCATCAGCGACTGAATATCGCGGATCTCGGTACTGCGAATCCCGTTCAAGCGATCGACGAATGCATTTTCCCAGCCAAAGAACTTGACGAACCGTACAGATTGCAGGATCTCTTGGGTAAGAGAAACACGCTGGTCTGTCACCTTGTTGATGAATTTGCGGCGCACGAACAGTAATCTGATGGCTCTAGATAGAAGTGGCACCATGATGATGAGAAGACCGAAACCAGCCAGCGCACTGTAGGTCAGGTTGATGAGCAGCAAAATCAAGGTAATGATGAGCTGGATGGGCGTAGTCCACAAAGCATGGAATAAGGCAAATGACTGATCAATACGGTAGGTATCAACGCTCATCAAATTCACAACACGGCCATTAGCCCAACCGGTGTTATCATCGTCGGGATTCGGCCTACCATGCTCCTTCTTAGGCTTTTTGGATTTCTTGGGAGGAGGAGCCGGAGTTTCGCTCGGTGCTGCCTCAATAGCACCACCGGCACGAGCTCTTCCACTCAGGTTCAAGGATTTCTCGAAGATGAGATTGATCAAAACTGCTCTGCTCTGTCCACCAACCATCATGCCACGGAAAAGGAAGTGGTTGGTGCACATGCTCATGACAATCTGCATGGCCGTGATTCCGGTGACGTAGCCCATACCCTTGGCAATATGTGGGGCACCGGCTCCGGTCTTGTTGGCAATCCAAGCATCAGTGGCATACTGGATCAGATACCGAAGGACAAATGGTGAAAGGACTTGCAGAATTGCAGAAGTCAACTGCAGGATACCGCCCATCATTAATTCAAAGTGGAAGGTATCCCAGATGGACAAAGCTAAGGCGAATTTGGGGTCCTTGGCCGCGGAGCGCTTCTTGAGAGCGGCTTTCATCTTCTCACCCAAAGGTTGGACTGCGCGGTTGGGATTCACGGTCCAGAGATCATTGTGCTCCAAAGGCCGTAGGTAGCCAGTCTAGTGATGTGTTAGTTTTGTATGTGATACCTGAAGTGTTGGGTTGTCAAAAAGCTTACCGTCATGATAGGTGTCATCCATTGAAATGTAAGTAAACTGAGAAAGTTTGCACCATATTCTCTTGATGGGGTCCTTTCTGTGGGAACTTTCGGTGCCTTCCTCCACCTCAACGTGTTCAAGGTCCACTTCTTTTCCCCTTCCTCCTTGCTGCCAACCTCGGCCGTCGTCGCGGCACTGGTGACCGTAGTGTTGGTCGCACGACTCCGTGATAACATCAGGCCCTCTTTGTTCTCAGTACGCGCAGTCCGTTCCTTTTCGTCAAGATCTGAATCAGCCGGGTCCGTAGCAATCCCTGTGATAGCGTCGTGGTCCTCCGTAAGGTCTTCAGGGTGAGATGCAGATTTAGACCTTTGCCCAGCCGTTGAACTTGAGGCCGAAGATGATGCAACTAGTCCTTGATATGCATCGTGGGAAACTGAAGAATGGTCATTGAGGCCGGTGTCGTTGGTGACACTGGAGGACTGTTCGAAGGGTGAGGTGGCGGGCTCCGGTGCTGGTTGGGCGCCTGGTGGCATTGCCCTGGGGTCTGCCATGATCTGGCCTAGGGACGTCTTGGCCTAGACAGGCGGAACAAAGGGGCCAGCAGCGGGAGACAGAGACTCAAAAATACCGTGATAAGATGGTCAGTGTGTCTTCGTGGGCCGATGCCGAAGGTGGCAGCATGGGCCGATTGACGACGAGAGACTACCAATTTGTGTGATGGGAGTCGCACAAGTTCTGTGTAGCGGGAATCCAAGTATCCAAGTATCCGTATAGGAAGAGACAGGGGCGAGGATGTCAAGTACTTGTGAAGCTTCGTGGTCGTTGAAATAGGTGTGAGAGAACCCGGGTATCGTCGATCACCAACCAATCAGGAAAACAATAAAGACAATGTAAGTTATTATTAAAGATGGATATTGCAATAACCCCAGGTAATCTTATAGGGAAGATTTACCTTAAAGCCAAGATGAACTCGGGAAATAAAAAATCACGGTGACGCACAAGATGAAAAAGAGTAAAAAAAAATCTATATAGAATCCAACTCTTCTTAAAGACCTTCCTGATATGACCGTCGGCTGATTACGATAACCCAATTCGCAGCAGTTACTGGGAATGGACAATATCTGCGAACTGCCGCGTAATTTCAAAGTAATTGCCACAAAGGAAATTCCAAAGAAGGCAGCTACCTCAATTAGACACTGACAGGGCGGCGTAACTTTGATATTCAGAAAAAAAAAAAAGGCTAGCGGACTTAAGAATCAATGATTTTCACCCTCCCCGACTTGGAGTTTGTGATTGATAAATAACATTGAAATTAATTGATTGCCGGCTGGCACCCTATCCTGTCCTGGTCTGAGGCGGGCGGAATTGCGAGAGGTTGCACCTGAGTTGAGCTTTAGGCGCCGGTGCGTATTAACCAGGTGTCTTCGGGTACATGTTTATCGAAGTGCCCTGGAGAAAGCAAATAAGAAACATCTGTCTCGATACGGTTGAAAGTGCTGACTTCACGTCTTCCTTGGTGATGCATATACGCTGCCGGAACTGTCTGTTCTGTCTGACGAGAAGGCGTGTTGGGTGTCGACTTTAGTCTCCGTATCTCGTCGACTGACAAAGGTTCCGCCAACAGTTGAGAGCCTGATGGTCAGCATCACGGAGCTTGCGTGTTGTGAATTTAGATTGATATATTTTGACCGGCGATAGGCCCTGAACAATTAATCGGAGATCGAAGTCGGTTAGACATTCAAGATCTCAAGGTCCGAACTGTGCTTCAGATATATCTACAAGATTGTATTCATTATAAAATTTGGTATATATATAGTAGGCATTCATCACCAGCATTATAAATACGGAACTGATAATCAGTGATATCACCCGTCTGCCGGCTGGAACCCCCAATCCTTTGTGACGCTACCGCCTTGCCTCGCACAACATCACACGGCCCTTCCCCACCATCGACACAAAAGTCCAACCACCAGCTCTCCTAAATAAACATAACAAAGCTATCGTTTCCGCAGATTATTTTCATTATGGTTGTCTATTTGACACCTCATCCAGCATTATCATCATTCACAATTTCCACGTTTCGCCAAGACTTCCACCCGTCCGTCAAGAATCCCATCCTGCTCAAAAGCACGAGCTTGACAACACCACATCCATTCTCGCCCATGCACAGGCCGCTTAACAATATTTAATATCTGCGTACATATAAATACGTCGCACCGCATGTTGTAAAGTGAAAGAAGAAAATTCAATGTGAACGCCGCAATCCCAGGGATATCTCTTTACTCCTTGCATGCCTGGAAAAGGAAGTTGTTAATAAAAGAGTTTTGGGCTAGGGTGATGTGATGAAGGCCGGGCGGATCTCGATGCAAGAAGTCGGGGCTCATTTTTTTGTATGTGCTTTGATTGTTGTTGTTTGTATAGCAGTTAGGACGATGGAATATGAATATCATCCGGCACCTAGAGCTCGGACATCTATACGAGTAGACAATTAGATGACTTACTCAAGCATTTCAAGAAAGCAACGGCCGCCAAGGCCCAAAAATCTCAAGCAGATCCATCGTGAATCGTACAATCTCGTACAATCACTCCAGATCTCAAAAGTTGATCTCCATCTTAGTCATCACGGCGAATAGGCACCGAAAATGCCGATAAGTGCAAATGCAAAGCCATCCCTGACCTGCTTATCAATCATTTTCAACAGCCTGCGGATCTCCACATTTCTATCGCGCGGTTGGTTTAAAGTTAAGCCGCTATAGCATCCGATTGTTGCCATTTTGTTGGCAAATGACTCCAAGTCATTGGATTAGCAGATTGTTAGTCGGTGCCTAATGTTGTGATTTCAAAGCAGAAATTGGTTATCAGGTCTGTGTAGTTCGAGTCTGATA
Source organism: Ambrosiella beaveri (assembly GCA_030294605.1). Lineage (NCBI taxonomy): Eukaryota > Fungi > Ascomycota > Sordariomycetes > Microascales > Ceratocystidaceae > Ambrosiella > Ambrosiella beaveri. Next base: position 43,177 of record JARQWA010000078.1, read on the forward strand.
TTGACACACTAGGGTTACACAAATGAAGTAAGCATCAAAGGGTTATATTCTACCTAACCCTGATCTCTCATCGACAGTCCCACGAAATATCAAAGACAATGGTGTCATCATTAATCACGTATGTAGCTCAAACCAAATATTTATAAAATACGGTTGACAGCCAGTTCACCCTTAGTCCCCCCCTCAATCACCAACCAGTCACCGTTCTCAATCTTACCCTTCCACTTATTAGCCTCGTACTTACCCAAGATAACCGTCATCCGGAGCACAGCACCCTCACTTGAGTCATGTTCACTAACCCCCTCCATAACCTTTATAAAAGTCCACCGGCCAAAAGCCCAGTTAAGGATATACCTCCCTGGACCCTCATGTTCCGTCTTTAACGACGTCTCCGAGTCCCTGGGAGTTGTCGCCAAAGTCATGACAGCCTTAATCCGGTAAACCTCCTCCTTCGGCGCCACCGACAGGAACACTAGGAGCTTCTCAGTGTTGACAGCCGCACCCTTCGGCTCCTTCAATGTCACGGAGAGAACTTCGACCTCCGACTGGTGACCCGCCGGGTATTCACCCTCGAACCTGGAGTGGTTATGGCTATCTTTATGGTGGTGTGTCGCCGTCAAGGAGGCTTTGGCCGCCTCTTCATCGGTCAAAGTTGCCGCGAGACCACCGTCGACACCAAAGACCAACCCCATGGCAACCCAGCCCTTGTTACTCTTGCACCAAGCAACATCAATCTCCATATCTCCCAAGCGATCCCGGCAGTCATCCAATCTATCCTCATCGCACAACTCCCACTTGTTGAAAACTACAAGATCAGTATACCGAGCCTGCACTTTGGCGGTATAACTGGTATCTTCGTATCCCTTCCAGTTCTCGACATCAATAACGCTAACGACACCATCTAAGACAACCGTTCCGGTTTCCCGGGCAAGTCTGTTGATTTCCAAAGCCAACGTAGCGGGGAAAGCTGACCCGCTAGTCTCAATCACAAACCGATCCGGTCTGACAAAAGCGGAGAGTTCCGCAAGGGCAGGACTAAGCTGGCCGACAAGGTTGCAGCAGATGCACCCGTTCAGAAGCTCTTGGACACCCGAGATTGCGGAGGAAGATGCCAGTTGGGAATCCACGGCGAGGTCACCAAATTCATTTTTGATGAGGGCAAGTTTGTAGTCTGGGTTGATTGCCTTGAGCTGGGCGAGCAGATTGAGAATGAGCGTGGTTTTGCCGGAGCCGAGGAAACCGGTAACGATAGTCACTGGAATAGGCGTGCCAGTCGAATTGGTGGGAGCTGTGGGCATAGACATAGCTGGATTTTTAAGTTTCCCGGCAAGTAGATACTTTTATCTTTCTTTCGGTTTTGGTATTATGTGAGTAGGGTGATCTACCGAGCTGAAATCATCTATTGCGTAGCGTGTGCGACAGTAAGCCACAAGCGTTGGTTCTGCACGAATTTTGCAGATTGGTTGCTGGACTGCTGCAGCGAGGCCTGGCGATTGAGATCGTTAAGAAGATCGGCAAGTGACGGTTCCGGGGAACCGGAAGAGAGGTAAACGGCAAATCGGCGGGGATGGTAGGCAGATGTAGTGCGGATTTGCGGTGTATTATGAAAAATCGCGAAAGGAGAGTAATATACCAGAATATGCAGGTATATTAGTGCTTTTGATGATGGAAGATCCTGTTCTCGAAAATAAGAAAAGGGTGAATGCAAAAAAAAATATGCAGTGAGATATCTCAGGAATTGTGAGTTGATTTTGTATATGCCATCGTACGTCCGATGCTTGTCCCACATTGCCGATCATGATCCCAGTCCACTTTACGCAAGCCCAGTCCATGCCCGCGTTTTAACCGGGCCCACTTTCTTTCTCAGCGTTTGGCTTTACCACATAATTTGCCCAAGCGGCCCACTGACTCTAAGACTGACTCTACGGGTCCGTCCGGTTGATCCTCGGCGCTTCTAACTTCCTATACCAATCAACTTCAGGGCCGTGTCAACGCATCGCAATGCACCGTTTGTGTTTCCTAATTTGGGAGTATACGGAGATTAGGGCATCTGGATAAGGCCGCAAACATGGCGACCCAAAAATCTGCAAATGTCTGTTGTAAATATGCATGATTTGCTGTGCCTGCATACATGATTGTTCCTCGATATTTTACTTGTAGAAAGCATGTCTGCAATGATGTGCTGTGCAGACTCATGTAATGTAAGTTATTAGTTCCCAATGATGATGGTCGGATTGAAGATATCATTCATCGACGTTTCCAATCAGAGTACTCATCTCTGCTTCTTTGCTTTGTGACTATCCTTCTTTATCCTTATCTATTTCCATCATCACATCAATCAAATAATAGTTTTCAAAACACCAACTAATCCCACACAAATAAACACCTGCACTTCATCCCAGATAATGCACGTTTCCTGTATTGTCGCCCAACGGTCCTCCATCCACTTTTTTCCCCACGCGACCAGCACCAGCACCACCCATCGTCCATCCCTCCATAAATATCCGCAGTGAGAGTTGAGGATTGTGGAGGGCTCTCCCGGCCCAGTGAGCCGTCACCAGACGAAGCATCCCGATGGTTTTGTAGGTGGGCTTTTTCCATCTTTCCCGCAGTTAGTGGTTTATTGGCAAAGTGTGTTGTAGGTGGATAGAGATACGTATGTGGTGGGGACAATTTATGTGTAGAGTGTGTAATGTGAATATCTTGTTTGTGATGAATGGAGCTTTTTGTTGCTTGTGGTTTGGGTACTTGGGGTTGGCAAGGCCTCGTCGGGTGTGAGATGTTGGTAGTCGTAAGGCTCCGGAACATGCGATCACTACTGGTGTAAGGCGTTGAGACCATGTCTCGATATTGCCATTTTCATCCCAAGTGCCACAAACCTTGGGACTTGTCTATGTATCGACAGAAATGACTGATTATGCTTCACGTTGACATCCACACTTGCCAGTCCTTGGCATGTTTCCATTCTCTTATCTCGCCTTGGTATCCTTTGTTCATTTCAATGTATCAAGCCAAACTCAGGACCTGATGCGACATCGAAACATCAACCTCGGTCTCCATATTCGTTTTCCCTTTGTCTAATTCCACCATTGTCCCTTTCCACCTTTATCCACTTGACAGTCACATCGACCGACGGAAAACGGCACTGTCATATCAGAAAAGGTACGTGTATACCAGGTTCTTTTGACAGAAGGAGCTTTTGTCATTTACCATGACTACCCTTCCAATTAGCCTTACAATTGCTACATATTCTACGCATGTCACTTTCGGGTCCTCACATCTCAGCTCCGGTCACATGTCTCTTGTCTCATGTCCGATCGTTACCCTTACCTCATGTGAATATCCTTCTCAGTGAACCCCATTCATGTTCTTATTCCTCTGGTCATCTGTTATTTCTTACCTACCCTGATGTCACATTCCGCTCTTAGCATCCCCTTTCCCCTTGTGTTCCACTTACATCTTCCGTCAATTTACACCTTGCCATCTCGTCGTATAGACATAGGAGCCTGACAATCAATCTTCCATCGCCCAACATTCCAATACAACGACATCCACTACGGATAACCCTAACCACTAACACCCTTAGATGTGTGAAAACGTCTATGCAGAGTTCCACTGTGCCGACTTTCACGAAAGCCACAGTCAGCACCGTGATCGGTTTAAGCATATTGTCAGATGCGAACTTGCTCAACAGCGGGGCGTCGTCTGTGCTGTCCGGGAGAACGTCCATATTTTGCAAGAAGATGAACCGGATCAAGATTGTGCTCAGTGCCGAGGGGAGACACCGCCAGAGAGTCCATAACGGTGGCCAATGGCTCTTTGTCTCTTTTCTCTTTGTTGGTCTTTGAGTTGGAAAAGTGGGCTATTGTTCTGTAGTTTTTTGTTTGGTTTCTTTCAAGTTTGGAGTTCGGAGTTAAAGTTCTAGGTTCATAGAGATTACATTGCATGACTGTTAGGGGTAAGTTTATGATCCGGTGAATTGGAGGTTCTCGTGTACAATAAGAAAATTGGAAATGGATCATTATGAAGTCAAACACATAACCGAATGACTTGTACATCTACCTAGTGGTTACGAAACCCACTTTAATACAGACTACTCTAAACAAAACCCTAAAGATACCGCAATTAGGGTCAATACACAAATGAAATCTGCTGCGGATACCAGCCACGACAATCACCGCGAACCGACATCAGTGTATTTCCATACTTTCCGCCACCCGAAACCAGAAAGGGCTGTCGCTGATGGAATGTACCCTATCTTTTGGCATCTGAACCCCTAAAAACCAGCGGGGACAGACTTCCTAGTTCCAGGGAAAGTTTCTCTTCTAAGTATCTTTTCTGAGGCGAACCAAAGAAGAATGGCAACACAGCACCGTGGGTTAAAGAAAAATCAAAAGGTCACCCGGGTTAACACGCCAGGATCGCAATTGCGGGATGCTGGTCGTGGCAAACTCTGTTATTGCTTTTTGATACGGAGAAGAAAATGAAGAAAAAAAAAATTTAAAGGGAGGACGGGTGGGCAGAGTATTTATAGGAGAGGGATGTGGAGACGGGATTGGTGGGGCGGCGGGGATTGAGGTGGCTGGGGCGGTGGCGTAAACTCTGTGAAGAATGTTATTAGGGTTATACAGTTGTCTAAACATCGTGAACATGGGAACTTGGCGGTAGTGGTATAGAGGAATTGGTCACTGGTGGGTAATCTCAATCACGCAATGCCTCGCTTGAAACGTGATATAATCCGTAAGGCCGCAGCACTCTCCAAGTTCCTCCCCCCCCTCCTCCCCCAATGCCGTACCATCCCCGACGCCATATCTGAACTCCGCTGGCTCACCCAACACATCAGCCCGCCGGCCCCGGCCACCCTAGTTTCCCCGCCGCTCCCGCGCCTCCTGTTATCTTTAGACCGCCACCAGCTAGCCACGCTCGCCAGGTTTGTCGAACGGCGGCGTAAGGGAGAGCCGTTGCAGTATATTATTGGCACGCAACCTTTTGGGCCGTTGACGGTGGGGTGTCGGGCGGGGGTTTTGATTCCGAGGGGGGAGACGGAGGCGTATACGTTTTATTTAGCGGGGAGGTTGCGGGGGGGGTTGCGGCTGGTGAGAGATCGGGGGAAGGTGGGGGAAAGTCCAATGCGGGTTGTAGATTTTTGTACGGGGACTGGCTGTATTGCTCTTGGACTGTACTCCGGTCTTCACAAAGCAATCCCACATCTACAGGTCACTGGCTATGACATTTCACCGGTGGCCTTGTCATTATCTACAGAGAACCTCCATGCCGCTATGCACTCCGAGGAACTCCCACCTTCCGCCTTCACCTCTGTAACCTTCAAATCCTTATCCCTCTTTGCCCCAGAGACCCTCTTTCACCCCCCCATCGACATCCTCATCAGTAACCCCCCCTATATCTCCCGCACCAGCTACGCATCCCCATCACCCCGCGGCCTCACCCTATCAACCCGCCGCTACGAACCCGAGCTTGCCCTTGTACCTCTGGATGGCATCCCGCACTCGCCCACAACCAGACACGAAGATGCTTTCTACGAGCGTCTGTTGATATTCGCTGAGAAGACACAGGCAAGAATCGTCTTGTTCGAAGTGGGTGATGAGGAACAGGCGGTGGCTGTGATGGAGTTGGTTAGCCGGTGTCCGTTGTTCGAGCGGACCCGCCAAGGTGGCAAAGCTGAGATTTGGCGAGATTGGCCAGATATGCAGCCAGAAGAAGGCGACGAGACTTCAACGCCAATCCCCGGTGTATCAGAATGGACAGTTCCTATCCGGGGAGCCGGAAACGTGCGATCAGTTTATCTAGAGATACCCCCAAAATTATAGAAGACATCATTAGATCATTATATTTCGCTATCAGGCCCATCTATATCAAGCTTCTTTCTCCCGTCGTGTTCCCATCCAGCATCTCCGCCAGTAAATCCCACTTCCCTGATGACGAATCTCCTGTTGCCCTCGCCACGGCCCTCAGACCATCCGCAATGAACCGAACACTCCCTTCATATTTGACCGTTAACTCCTTCAGCGTCCCAACAAACCCTTCTTCCTCACCCATGTCCTCCGCCTCATCAAGACCTGTCTCGTCCTCCTCATCACTGGAATCCGGATGCCTAATCTTCTTTGTCACAGGGGTCCGTCCTGTCGATGCCCCCAGGCCACCACCGGGCCCAAGACTGGCTCTGAATCCACGTTTACGAGGTGTCGTGGCCATGTTGAGGCGTTCAATTTCAGCATACTCGCGGTCTTCCCTGGCAATCCACCGGCGCCTCGCTGTTTCGAGATTGATGGATAATTGCAAAATGTCGACCATAACCTCGTGAAGTGGCCCCAGCTTAGGGCTTAAGCAGCACTCGTTAAGTACACGTTTCATGAAGCGGAATTGGACTTGAAGCATCTCATCAACATCATTAGAGGATTCCATCTCTTGGTACATGGTTTCACAGGCCGGGGCGAGCACGATACCCGTGAGATAGGCCCGTAATGTGTTACAAAACCACAATAAGCGGTTCCGAAGACTGTAGTATGAGGCATACTCTGGCCATGCAGACCACGAATGGTCTGTTGCCTGTAAAGGGAGAAGTCTCGGGTCCGCCAGCATGTGTGCTGCCCGACGGATCTGCAAAAGAAACGTAAATATTGCTTGGTAGCCGCCAACGTTTTGTTCAGAGACGACTAGTTGGATGGGCCATGTGAGACGGTAGATGAGGCGGAGGTAGTCCAGACCGGAGCCACGACTAAGGTTATCGCGTACTTCGCGGACTGAGAGGCGGTTGCCACGACCTTCGACAGTGACTTTGATTCTGTTGGAGTGCATAGTGGTCAGTGTAGTAGCCGCATACGCTTCTTGGGCGGTGGAGGTCAAAGCATAGTGGTCATTCCATGTAGGACTCAGATTGTTTATCCTATTGAAGACTGTTAAGCAAAAAGCATCTGATACCATAGAGTCTGCCATGAGATAGAGGACTTCCATAGCCTTCAATGCGTGACGTAAACCACAGTTCTCCAACAGCACTGTCTTTAGAGTATTTGAAGTCTGTCCTAACTTACTGGCAACCCACCGATCGAACCAGTGCATAAACAGATCTGCGAATGAGGCAATACCGAGACCATTTGGAGCAATCTCAGCAAACGTCAACGGAGGTTCTGAGCTGGCATCAGCCTTGAAGGACTGATATTGTCCCAGATTCTTCAAAATGACGATACTCTTCCCAGCTGTAAAGATTTGTTTGGCGGGAGCGTTGACAAAAGAAGGAGCATATAGCTTTCCATCTCGAGATTGCCTCAACTTGAATTGTTCTTTCCATAGATGATTCAGAGGCATTTGTACAAATGACTCTGATATGAAGAACAATTGATCTCCGGGAAGAAGCTTGCCCTCCTCCATCCACATGCGAATTAATCTGAGATAAAGCTGGAAACATTCTAAGAACGCCACAGCAAGGAACTCGGCAACTTCTGTTCGTCCAATGGTCTGGGAAATGTTGATCTCGTTGAATAGAAGCTCAATGTACTGGAAAGCGCCCATGTTGGGGATGTCCCGAACTTCCTTAACAATCGTCCCGAGTATTTCCAGAGGTTCCAGGGCTGGCGCCAACTCGGCTTTGATAGCGAGCAGACTGATAGTGATATCCTCCTTTGGTGCGAGAATTCGTTGCTCGATCTGTGCCGCCTTTGTATCGAATGTCCGCAGTCGTTTCGCGATGGCATCACTGAAGACTTGAAGATGGTGGGATTTGTGGACTGTATTGACAAAGCCCCTGAGAACTGCCAATTTAGAGCCAGACTCTGAAAAGATATGTGCTATGTTCTTGTGGGTTTCCCAAGCGATATTCCCCAGTTGGAATGCGGGATCTGGTGAATAGTCTTCTTTAAACAATGTGGTAGGAAGACCTTGGAGCATGAACAAGACTTCTCGGACCATGGCAAATTCCGAGACAGGAATCTTTCGAATCCGGCCTTGAGCATCTGGAGCGGGCTTCTTCCAGCGCCATTCTTGTGCCTTTTCTATCCGATCACGTTGACCTTCATCCATGATCTCCACGAGAAAGCCGGGGCGATATTTATCCAGGCCGGCTTCATCAACATCCAAATCTGCCGACATATCGGCCATGCTGACGTCTTTAGAGTCATCAGGAATAATAATCTCCTCTTCATCAGAGACATCGCTGTAGTCGGGCTCCGCCCACATTTCCGGCTCATCCTGATCCCAGCCATCCTCAGCCGCAATGTCCTCCCATCTCAGAGGTTTCGGTGCGTCCTCAAACGCATCGTATTTTAAGGTGCGAACCTCTGCCAAGTCACTTTTGGTTACGGGGTGGTCGGCAAGTTCTAGCAGGAGATGCAAGATATCCGGATGGAACCAGTTACTCGGCAGGTGGGCCAGCTCATCGAGGTCCACTCGGGCCCTGTTTAAGGCATCAGCTAGTCCATCCCGGCAGTGGACTCGGAAGCGTTCTTCTAAGCCTTCCAGTTGCGAGGCTACATCGAACTGATTTGTTCTTAGATAGGGATGGTGCCATAGTTTGCGCGTGGTGACATCGCGAAGCGAGTTGAAGGTGCGAGGCTGAGTCTACAAAGCCTGTTAGATGGTGTTGATTCTACAATGAGAATGTAAGCTTACCCTCGCCGAGAACCCAGTGATAGCTTCGATAAGCCCTTCGGTCAGTGCCGCAAGCTCAGCGGCATAGGCCATCACATCTAGAAAGATGAAGTTGGTGGTGGGGTTGTGTTTGGTGTTGCATCAATCGGTAAAAGCAAGAGTGTAGTATACTGGAATTCTGACTATGGAGCTGTGTCAACGACTAGGCAATAAAGCTTATAGGTCATGTGATTTTCGATGAATTTCGAGGGATGTCTGTTAACTTTTGTGAACCATCACCAACAGTCATCCTAAGCTTAATCCAGTGACCCGCAATCCAGGAACCAATCCCATCAACATAGGAGCCAAAGACACTGTGGGGCCACTGGCAGGTCACTAATCAGAACTAAGCTGCCCTAAACAGCAACCCTTGAACGAAAACAATGGCTTCTATTGGTGGCGCCACACTGGCGCCATAGTAAACAATACTCGCCACGTCAGCCGTGAGCCGATTCAGGAATAAACAACTCCATCAGAGGGATTCACAGGGGTTACCCACTGTCACTGACCGCAGCACTGCCGCATGTGACAAAACGAAAAGGCAGCAGCGCCTGTGAACCCCCAAGCCCGAGACGGCCAATGCATCCATTCATCCAAAATTCAATGCAGAGAAAAGCTCTTAACCATTGTAAAGAAGGAAAAAAAGAGTGCAAAAAGTCCCCTTTCGGGCACAGCAGGAGGACCGTCCGACTTGGCAGTGTTCCGAAAATCCGCTTCTGCATGATGAGGTGCATCCTTACAACTTCATGATCACACCTTGACATCTGGTTGCTAAAACCTCTTTCCCCCCTTCCAGCCCCGAAACGACTACGTCAGCATCCTTAGTGACCGCCTGTAGGTAAACAAATCCATACATCCATCCCTATGTAGTGCGGAGATCCAGTATCTGCGGGTTGTTGTCGTCCGTCCTATCAAACTTGTGTTAGGGTGGCGCGGCTGCTATTTCACCAATCTCCCCCCCACTAAACAATCCCAACCTGGCAATTACCATACAGACATTATTTTGCGCTTGCCGGATCTGGGGAACAAGAACTAGTCGCTGATCCAACTTCTTGGGGATCCGTGTTGGCATATCTTGGAACTTCATTCCATTTCCATCTTATTTTAGAGTTTTGTTTCTATATACCCATCTGGTTTCTGCCTTTTTGCACAGATCCTGCAGTTCGCCGAGACATGACACTAAAGCTGACTGAACATTACTAAAGCATCTACATTTTGAGCTGGCGACGTCACAACTACTACACACCAGTCACATAGCCACCAACTCTGTCCATACCTGACTGGCATTCCAAATAGAGTCACGCGATATCCTTCTGCCTTAGACATACCCATCTTCATCATATAATCGAGTATCACTTGGAGTTACCAACCACTACTGCTGCTCACCCAGTGCCATAACAATATTGACCATCCGCGGTCGCCTGCTCCCTCATAAATCTCCGTCTTCACACATCGCCCACCATGGCCTTGGCACGTCCCGTCCGGGCCCTGGCGCTTGTCTGCTTGGTCATCTGGGTCTTCCTGATGTTCAATGTCTTCAGTCCCTCCGTCACCTCGATTCCCAGCACGGGAACTGACGCCTCCAAGAGCGCCACCCAGGGCTCTGGCAAGAACAGCCATCTGAACCCTGCCGAGTACCACTTCGACGACCCTATGCTTGATCGTAAGTAGCTTCTCGGGGTGGTTTCCCGCTGTGTCTTTGTGACACCATGTCGTCATATCCTGGTACATAGACTAACACTTTTTTGTCTTACCACCCCACAGCTTACGATGAGCCCGAAGGACCCCTCCATCGTACCGGCCCCAACTATGTACCCGATGCCAAGGATTCTGCTCGCATCAACGCCACCCTGCTTGCGCTGGTGCGCAACGAGGAAGTCGCCGACATGGTTTCGTCGATGCGGGATCTCGAGCGTACTTGGAACCACAAGTTCAACTATCCTTGGACCTTCTTCAACGACGTCCCCTTCACTGAGGAATTCAAGAAGGCCACTCAGGCTGTCACTAAGGCCGAGTGCAGATATGGTAAGCTTCGTCCTCCCCATCATCACCTGCTAGACTAGCCACTAACCAACCTGCAGAGGTCATCCCCAAGGAGCACTGGGAAACTCCCTCCTGGATCGACGATAACATCTTCCAGGAAGCAGCCAAGAAGCTTGAGGCTCAGAAGGTCCAGTATGCCTCCAAGATCTCTTACCACCAAATGTGCCGCTGGAACTCGGGCATGTTCTACCGCCATCCCGCCCTGAAGGACATGGACTACTATTGGCGTGTCGAGCCCAAGGTCAACTTCTTCTGCGACGTCGATTACGACGTCTTCCGCTGGATGCAAGATCACAACAAGACCTACGGCTTTACCATCAACCTCTATGACGACCCTAAGACCATCAAGACCCTCTGGCCTGAGACCCTCAAGTTCATCGCCGATCACCCCGATTACGTCGACAAGAACAACGCCATGAAATGGCTCACCGACAACATTGAACGCCCCGACCACGCCGCGGCCACCGGTGGCTACTCCACCTGCCACTTCTGGAGCAACTTCGAGATTGGAAAACTTGACTTTTGGCGCTCCAAGGCCTACGAGGACTACTTTGCCCACCTTGACCGCGCCGGTGGTTTCTTCTATGAGCGCTGGGGCGATGCTCCTGTCCATAGTGTCGCGTTGGGTCTGTTTGAGGATGCGCGTCGCATTCACTGGTTCCGGGATATCGGGTACAGACATATTCCCTTCTTCAACTGCCCAAACTCGCCCAAGTGCAAGGGGTGCAAGACGGGCAAGATGTTTGACGGTGCCAACTGGTTGATGAAGGAGGATTGCCGGCCCAACTGGTTCAAGTATGTTGGTACAGATTAAATGTTAAGCCAACAGGCGAATGAGATGATATATCCATAAGTCATTACATACTTTTTTCTCCTTATGATTATCTTTTCTTATGTTATCTTGTTTTCTTCTTCGACTCTTGTATTTATATATGGGTACGCGCTTCTTTCCAAGTTTTAGTAGTTTTGGTACTTCACGGCGGTTACGGTCTTTGACACTCATTCTTCTATTGTTTTATCTGTATACCTTCCAATATCAAGAATTGTAAGCCGGTGAACCGTTCCTGTTGTTGTCATGTGCAACTCCACCCAATACGAATATCCTTATAAAGATGATGCTATTTCCTTTTCGTCCTGTATCATTCTTGTCTGTGGTCGGATATCCCGCCAGCCGTGCCAATGTTGCACTCAGTCATCATCCCTGAATGAATCTGCAATGGACTGAATGACTTCTGAGTTTGCAATATGCCCATGCGCCACACCTGACGGTGGCAATCCCTGTAACGGACTGATCTCACCCTCTCCAACCGCAATCGCATCACCCGACACAGGCAACATGCCCATGGGTGACGTCACTCTTGTTCCCGCCATGACGTGGGCACTCAGACCCGGGATAGCAATACGGCGGGCTTCATTCTGGTAAGCGGCCGGGACGATTTCGATAATTTCGTCACGGGGAAAGTGAAGGGAAGGAATGTCGCGAGTAGAGCAGTGCATGAGGTAGGCATAGAGGACACGCAAGACCGATTCATGAGCGATGATGAGAAGGTCATTTTGCTCACGTTCAAGTTCAAGGATGATGGGTTCAAGGCGCACAGCAAGATCGTGGTAAGACTAAGTAAATGTTAGTTAAGTTATATGATGAACTTGAGAAGACAAAGGGAGTGACTTACTTCGGCACGAGGGTACCGGTGGTGATAAGGGTCGATGTTATGCTTCTCAACTTCATCGGGATACAGTCGTCTGATGGCATGTTCGGACAAATGCTCGCAGTCGCCGGGGTTTAACTGAGCCATTTGCGGCCGTTGACGAACCTTGTAACCCATGTTCTTCAATTGGTCCGCCGTCTGAATAGTTCTCATTCTTGTTGAAGTCCACACAGTCATATCTCTCATTTGCGCATCTGGACGCTTCTTCAACAACTGCATGTGATCATATTCGCGGTGTTTGATGAGCTCCTCGATCATCTTTTGCGCATAGTCTAGGCCTTCCTCAGAAAGTGAGGCATCGGCACGGTAAGAGTCGCCTTCGCAGGTGGGGCCTGCGCGCACAAAGAAGGTGGCGCGGGACTTGATGTGGAGATTTGTGAGGTAAAAGACGATACGGTGGGAGAGATAGTTGAAACTGACGTTGTTATAGAAGAACTTACAACCGGCGTTGATCATACGGACATAGTTCAATTCGGGCTCTTCCATGATTTCAAATCCAGGAATCTTAGCTTCGATCCGGCGAAGATACAAACTAGCCGCTTCATCGGGGTTCATGCCCTCAAACTGATGGAAAACGTTAGACTGAGTTCCACAAAATTTACGTTGGTGAAACTTACATCTGGTTGTGAGATCTTTACGTTCCGAGCATTCTCCAAAAGAATCTTGTCGTTATCAACAAAAGACTCGATGAACAAAGTTTGTACATCGTGCTTAGCAAACTCCTTTGCAAGCGCCCGGCGGCCAGCAGCCGTAGGATTTACGGCGTCATAGATGGCAACTTGCCCATTCTCATGGTTTAACCAGTTGTAGATATCCTCTCGGCATTTCTTCAAGATCTTTTGTCTCAAGATAACAGAAGCAGGCGAGGCGTTGGGGAAGAAGTAGTCCTCGGGAACATTGCCACCTTCGACTGTAGCACGACGGTAATCACCGAGATGAAATATTCTGGTCTTGACGCCCAACCATTGCAGATACCTAGTCATGGAAACACAGATATGACTATCGCAAAAATTAGGGGTTATCTGGATAAGTGGATGGATACTGGGTATAGTTGACCTACGTTTTGCCACGAGCGGGGAGCCCAACCATTACGATGGCGATTCGCCCAGAGTGGAAAAGACGACCAGACATGGTACTGTAGAGCTGGGCTGGAGCCATGCTCTGCTCATCGTCATGGTCATCACGCACGTTGTCAATGAAAGTAGAGCTTTTGCGCCGGTAGCGCGGGGCGTTGACGGCGATTTCAGCCGTACTGCAGAATAGTATTAGTATTAGTAGTATTAGTTGTACGGTGAGTGGCACATAATTATCATACAGAAGAGTATCCATTGTTTATGAAACCTGATGAACAGGATGAAAAGTGGAGGCAAAAAGTGAATACTTGAAATGAGAGTATGAGTTCAACGAAGCCAATGAGATGAACGGCAAAGTTGCAGTCACAATGCAAATAAATGCAATGTAAATAGACGAACAAGGATGGATGATGACTTCAGCTGCGAAGCTGGTTGGTTGTTGTCGCTGTCTGTGGCACGCAAACCCCAGTAAATTGGCTTAATCAGGTTTTATCTGAATTGGGAACCACGGTCGCAAACGGACATGTGATGACAATGGAGAGCCTGGCAACAATGATTATCTTTGGAGAAGATGAGGCTTATAATGGAGAGGGACTCAAGTCGTACCAGGTCAGAGTGAATATGATGTCAGTTTGGAGATTGAAATGTACATTGAATTGTGGTTTGTCAAGGGTCGCTTGCACTGCCGTTGGTCTCTTCCAATTGTAAACTCATTTGCAATAAAATGGTAGGGTTAATTTATAGTGAATCAGACCCTGGAGATGTTGTCCTTCTAAAAATATAGAGCGTTGATGCGCCATTTCGGGTGTCTTCGTGGTGATTGGCACCGCCTTGCAATATGAATGATGACATGAATGTCAACATCATCCATGAGACAGCAAACTTGATTTGGTTACTTATGGTCAAGAACCCAAGTTGGAGATTCTCAAAACATTGAGTTTGGTTATACCAGGTCAATTTATATACCCCAAGAAGCCTGTAGATGCATCAAAACGTGAATTCCGCAACTTTGCTTTGTCAGGCTTTCCGTTCCTTCCCGTTAATCTGCAACCACTTTTTGGAGGGGCTTTTTTTTATGGCTGCACCTGCACTTTAGTTACAATGGCTTTAGCTTACATACAAGGCTACCACAATGATGAAAAAAAATTGATTCCCGCCTATTGTAAAAAAAAAAACACATAGCAACCCGCTTCACCAGCACCTGTACAATCGTGGCCCGCAGCCCGCACCCTCATCGCCGTGCGACCAAACAGAAAAAAAAAACAAAAGCAGAAAAGTCTGTCATTCAGTCTTGCGCCAATTGCATTTTTGCTTGCCTTGATCAAGACTAATATCACAGAGGTTATACCCATTTCCTAATACACAACCTCTTTTCTGACTCTATCCACCGACCGAAACATCGCCTAACCCGGCCCCGATCGAGTCGACGACGCCACCCCTATAATCACGCCATTCCCACCTTCGCCACTTCAACCCTCTCTCTTCACCCCAGAAGACACAATGGCCGCCATACTGGACTCGGTTAATGCCTTCGTGGCTACCAACCCCATCGCCAAGAGCATCTCCGATGCCTTTGAGTCCTATTCTGAGCGCAGACAAAAGCTCGGCCTCAGCAACCCCGGCACCACCGAGCTGCTGACCAAGGAGGTCCAGCGTGAGGTTCTGCCTTCTGGCTACATGTTTTTTGGCATCAAGGCTGATGTCACTAAGATTGTCGGCACCTCTCCTTTCTTCCAGGTCTCTCACCAGTTTGCTATGGGCGAGCGCCAGAGCCCGTATGCCTTTGCTACTCTCTACGGCACCGACGATGTCTTCATGCAGTCCCAGCTTGACAACGAAGGCACCTGCTCTGCCCGCATGAACTACCGCTGGACTTCCAACTTCATGACCAAGGCTCAGGTTCAGCTGTCCTCCCAAGGTAACATGGCCCAGTTCGACCACGAGTACCAGGGCCGTGATTTCACAGCTGCTATCAAGATGATCAATCCCTCTGCACTCTCTGGTGGTCTCTCTGGCATATACCTCGGCAGCTTCCTCCAGAGCGTTACCCCCAAGTTTTCTCTTGGTTTCGAGACTGTTTACCAGCGTCCCAGCATGACTACTGGCCCCGAGACTGCTGTGTCCTTGATGGGTCGTTACAAGGCCGAGGACTGGGCTGCCACTGCCCAGCTTCAGGCCCAGGGTGCCTTCATTGCCACCTACTGGAAGCGTCTCTCCGAAAAGGTCCAGGCTGGTGTCGACATGCAGCTGTCTCTGGCTCCCCCCAACCCCATGATGGGCGGTGGTCCTACCAAGGAGGGGCTGACGACTGTTGGTCTCAAGTACGACTTCCGGATGGCGACTTTCCGGGCGCAGGTTGATTCAAATGGCAAGCTTGGCTGCTTGATCGAGAAGCGGACGCAGGCTCCGGTGTCCTTGACTTTCTCTGCCGAGTTCGACCACTGGACGGTAAGTATGATAACGTCGGGAATTGGATGATGATATCACGTGATTTATATGTGACACAGACGTCGCTAACTTATTTGTGTGTGTGTGTGTGTGTATAGCAAACTCCCAAGATTGGTCTTGGTCTGTCAGTTGAGTCGCAGTCTGAGGAGTTACAGGCTGCTGCGGAGCTGGGTGCTCCTCCCCCCATGCCCAACGTTCCTTTCTAAGCCGTCATTGTGTATGCCTCGGGATCCATGGACTTGGTGTGATGGCTTACTGGTGTTTTCCCTCCTTTTGTTGCCGGTTTTTCTGGCCAACTACCTTACTTCTCTTTACCCCCTTCTTTTAACCTTTTCTTCTTTTCTTGCCTTCCTCAGTTTTACCTTTTTTCTCGACTTGTCATTTTCTTGTGTTCTTTGGATTACTTTTATTCTCCCTCCTACTCTCTCTGCTTTCGTCATGATCTGAAGCAACACTTCCCCCCCGCCCCAAATCATCAAACAAAAAGGAGGATGTCAATGAGCCCACTGCCACTAGTCTGGGGCCTAGAGTCGGCGGGTTTGGGCTCAAACAAGCAGTGTACATTAGGGCGTATGTGTCTGAGTGTGTTGTTTTAGGTATTCCACGGGTTGGAAATGTGAGATTACGTATGGCTATTTGATTTCCCGTTTATAAAGACTTATGGATCTGGACCAGATTTTCAAAACAAGAGATAAACCTAATTAATGGAACTTGGGCTCGAGCTGAGTTGAAGTGTCCTCGTGATAATGTGACGAGCGAATGTGGCAAAAGGAAAGTGCCGTGAGGGTTGCCATTGTGCTATGGCTGCTACCAGGCGAGATTGAAGATCTATCTACATATGATAATGGTCTCATGTATTATTAGAATAAGATATCATCTGTCTATGTATCTATATCACGGAGTATGGATTTGCGGATCATCAGAGGGTGGTCGAAGTAGATCATTAGTGATATCATGGCCGGATCGGCGACAAATCGAGGATGTCTAAGTAGATATTAAAAGGTGGCCATCCTACACAGATAACCGGATTGTGTGATTCAAAAAGAGATTTCAGTTCTAGTTTTCTCCCATTTGTCCATAGTCTTCAGCCAATCTCCGGTAATAATGCCTAACCAACGTCAGCACAATAGAGTAACCTTGGCGGTTGTAAGTATCTACTCTGGTCAGACTCTGTGATCCATCTACATTTCGACTTTGCCACTGACAATCTCGCTAGGGCACCGGCAACATGGGACTACACGTTGTCGAAGCCCTCGTCGCCCAGAACTCCACCGTTGGCGTCTTGGCCCGGCGCCCCGAACACGCCACCCAGATCCTACTCCGCGCCATCAAAATCTTCGAATGCCACTACACCAAAGTTGCCGAGATCGTCACACTAGCCCAAGGCTACAAAATTCTCATCGAAGTCATCAACTCGACCATCCACACAAAGTTCCCCGTCCTCATCGACGCGGCACTGGCCGCGGGCATCAAGCGGTATATCCCCGGCTTATACCTGATGCACATTGAGCGACACATCAATAAGTATCGGATTTTCTTCGAGGGCTGCATAGCCTACTATAACTACCTATGGAATGCCGTGTTGACATAGCCCGGAAAGATGCACTACACCATTGTGCACACCTGCGCCGCACTCGATAATCCCCGCGCCATCAACATCCTCGGCGTCGACTTGCAAAAGCGACACGTCGAACTTCTCTGCGAATCCGACTACAAGCTGACACTGACGACCAAGAAAACAATTGGCTCGGCACCGGCCAAGATATGCAATCTGCCCGATAGCCCGAAGCTGGTCAACGGCTTCCTCAAGTCGTACCGTATTTCCATTAGTCAGAAACGGCAGGCGTCTCTAGTCATGAGGCTGGTGGGCGGTTGGTGGACAGTGAACAGGATTGGCGTGAGGGAGCGATATGAGGATATCATGTTGGAGTTTTGCGTGAGCAGGGCGTCGAGAGAGTATATGTTTTGGTCGTGGCGGTATATTATTAACAAGAAATTTTTGTAGGGACTGCAGGGCGAGTATGATAACGAGTTTCTGGGTGTAAAGGTTTTGAATATAGAGGAGATTCTGGAAATATTGAAATATCTACTCATGTCAATGAGAGTCAAGCAGGGTCAGAAATAAAGGAAAGGAACGGTAATTGTATCACGTGACGCAGGTTGATACTAGATAAAGATAATATACATGTAACTTACACTAGGTACGCGTCGACAAACAAACATATCTTACACTTCCCCAAAAATGTTTATGCCTTGCTCTTTGCACCACCTTTACCAGCCGGCTTCACCACATAATTCACCGTAGCCCCTCCCTTCGCCACGATAATCCTCGAAGCCCCATCAGCTCCCCACTCCGCCAATTTCCTGGCCACCTCCTCATTCCTAGTCAACTCTCCCAACACAAACTGCTGCAATTCAGTCCCCACCATGTCACTCCTCGGAATCCTAATATCCACAGCAATCCTCACCTTCCCATTCACTTGCACAGCACACTGTCGTATCCTCGCCTGCGTAACTTCGTTGCTCCCGTCTTCCTCCGGGAACCGGACGTTCCCAAAGATGATCCCGGCATCTGACCTCAGGACGGACCAGGATTCTTCTGAGATGGCTGGGGCGATGGGTGAGAGCATGCGGAGGAGTACCGCCAGGGACTCGCGGCGGACGACGATGGAGGCGGGGGAGCTGGAGATGGTGTTGGAGAGGGCCATTAAGGAAGAGACTATGGTGTTGAGGGAGTAGACGTTATCGTAGGACTTTGTGACGGAGCGGATGGTTTCCTGGGTGGTGCGCCAGAGAGCGGTGTTGGCCTCATGTTCGAATTTTCTGGCGGCGGTGAGCGTCGAGGTGTTGACAGACTTGAGGAACTCGAGGATATTCGTTTCCTTTCCGGGGCCAATGTCGTGTACGAGATCCATCAAACGCCCGAACCAGCGGGTAACGCCCGAAATCTTGCCCTCGTCCCAGTTGACAATATCGGCAACCGGCGCCGAGAACAGCATATGTGTCCTCGTAGCGTCGGCGCCGTACTTGGAAATGAACTCGGTGGGATCAACACCATTGAATTTACTCTTGCTCATCTTTTCAAACGAGACATCGACCGTCTTCCCGGTTGCCTTTACTTTTGGCGGATCAGTCGACATATCCAGCTCATCCAGCTTCAAGAAGCGGCCAGAATCGGGGTCGGTAAAGGTCCGCCCGTGCACCATTCCTTGGGTAATGAGGCGCTTGAAGGGCTCGGCCGGCGGGTCGGGAGGCAGGAAGTTGCCTTCCGCATCTCGGGGGAGCTCAGGGAAGAACGAAGTAGTCCGGAGTTGCTTGTAGACAAAGCGAGCATAGAGAAGATGGAGGATGGCGTGCTCGATGCCGCCAATATATAGATCGACGGGCAGCTTGTCAATAAACTGCTTGGCAAAGGGGCGCTCCTTATTTCTGGGATCGAGGAAACGCATAAAGTACCAGCTGGAGTCAACAAATGTGTCCATGGTGTCCGTATCTCTCTTGGCTGGCTTGTTGCATCGTGGGCACTTGCAGTTGACCCAATCTTTGGCATGCTCCAGCGGATTCCCCGGCTTCCCGGCCGCCCAGAACTCGGAGACATCCGGAAGTAACACGGGCAGATCTTCATGTGGCACTGGCACCGCCCCACAGTCGTCACAATGGAGGATGGGAATCGGCGTGCCCCAGTATCTCTGTCTTGAAATCAGCCAATCCCTCAATCTCCAGCTAGATGCCGACTCTGCCAGCTCTATCGGCTCCAACTTCTCGATAATCTTTTGTCCCGCCTTTTCACTCCTCATCCCCTTCCACGGCCCCGACACCTCACTCAGAACCCCATGCCCCAGAATAGGCCCCGCAATCTCGGAGACATCGCCTTCCGTTTCTATTACAGAGCGCACGGGTTCCCCGGGGCAATTCTCTTTCCAGAAAGCCCAATCACGAGAATCGTGAGCGGGAACACCCATCACAGTGCCCTCGCCGTAGTCACCCAGTACATATGCGGCAACGAACACGGGGACCTTGTTAGTGGAAGCCTTAGGGGTCCCGTCGAGGCTAGAAAGGGGTGGGTTGGCGCTGATGCTGAGGCGGTAGCCGGCGGAGCTGTCGGAGGAGAGCGTATGAACTTTGTTGACAAACTCCTTGAGCTTAGCGTCCATCTCGGCAAGGCGAGTGACAAGCGGGTGGTTGGCCGCGAGAGCAATGTATTGGACGCCATACAGAGTGTCTGGTCTGGTGGTGAAGACATCAACTGACTCATTAATACTGGGAGTGTTGATATGGAAAGTGAATTTGGCGCCCTCGCTGCGGCCGATCCAGTTTCTCTGCATGTTTAGAACACGTTCGGGCCAGGCATTGTCCTTGGCAAGATAGTCAAGGTCCTCGAGAAGAGCCTCTTTCCATTCGCGGATCTTGAAGAACCATTGTTTGAGCTTCTTCTTTTCGACGAGGGCGCCAGAGCGCCAGGAGCGATCGTTGGCATCAACTTGTTCATTAGCGACAACAGTCTTGTCGACAGGGTCCCAGTTAACTTCGGCCTCGGCTTGATAGGCAAGGCCGCGGTCAAGCATCTCTAAGAAGACCGCTTGGGTCTGGTGGTAGAACTCGGGGTCACAGGTGGTAATCTCCTTCTATGGCATCAGCTACAATGGCCCTTCAATATCTATGAGGAATCTACATACCCGGTCCCAGCTCCAGCAGCCGTTCATGACTTTCATTTGCTCCTTCATCTTTTCGATGTTTTGCTTGGTCCAGTCTTCGGGGCGGACGTTGTTCTGTAACGCTGCGTTCTCTGCGGGGAGACCAAATGCGTCCCATCCCATAGGCAACAAGACCTCGTAGCCTTGCATCGCTCTATATCTCGCCATAGCATCCGCAATTGTGTATACTCTCAAATGCCCCAGATGTAGGTTACCGCTAGGGTACGGAAACATGGGAAGCACATACTGGTGCCCCTTGGGTTCACCCGAGGTTTTCGGCCCTTGGTTGAATGTGTGCCGCCACTTGGCATCCAGAGCCGGAAGATCAAGCTTTTGCGGCTTGATACAATAAGCTCTGGTTTGGATGGGATTGAAGAGCGCTGGGAAGATCCGGGACGACACTGATAACCGGAGCGAAGGCGGTCCGAAGCGGGTCATAGCCAGGCTGCAGAAAGCAGCGACACGATGCTGTGACGCCATAGTCTGTGCCCTATGGTCCCCACCAAAAAGATGAAGATTCAACAAAAAGTGATAAGAATAGTCGTCCTTAGTAGCTATCTCAATTCGCAATATGACGTTAGTGTTTTGGCGTAATACAAGGTTCATCACTTGCTTACATAAGCTATCGTTATACAAAGGTTCGAGGCATTTGGTGTTTCCTTCCTTTGCCGGATGTAGATGACCGACAGGTGGCGTCAAGTGGAGTCTGAGTGGGGCCAAGGACGGACGCATTCAATAAAAAGAGTTGCCGTATTCTGCTTACATTGGAGGAAATCGATGCCGACAGGAAGGAAGTGGAATTTGACATTCGCTACTACTTGATTTGGCGCAAAGAGTTCGCTAAATGCTGGGTTATGACTGTTTGCTAATGCGTCATGATGTGGTCGTTTGAAGGGGTATATCCGTGGTTTATATATAAATGATCCTGTTGTATTTCTACAATAACTCGTCAACTAATTAAGTCATTTTTCTATATTCTTATTTTCTTGATTTGACGTCAGTGCAACCAGTCGTGCTGCTTGTCATAGACATCATCGCGAACCGAGAGTAGTTGCTGCAAAAATAAATCTGCTAACCCTGAAGGAACGCAAACCACAAACTAGAGGAGAAATCTCGATGCCATAAAACTTGACCCTTGACCAAGTTATATGTTTAATACACCAGGTCAGATATTTTATATGCATTTTTCTTTCATGAAGATTTCCAGTGTCTATTAACATAATATCTTTAGATATCCAATTCCACTTATATATTTCGTCCTTTATTTCTCCGAAATCGCGACCCCGCTACTTCTCCATACCTGGCCTCCCGATCGACTTGCCCCCACCATGGACAAGATCACGGATAAGATCGCGGCCCTGCCACCCTCAAGCTCCTACTTTTCACTCGAGTTCTTCCCCCCCAAGACCGACATGGGCTTCAGCAATCTCCGCAACCGTCTCGATCGTATGGAGCGCGCCCTGCACCCTCTCTTCGTCAACGTCACCTGGGGCGCTGGCGGCTCCACAGCCTCTAAGTCTCTGCAGCTGGCCGAGACGTGCCAGCGAGAGCTGGGCTTGACCACTTGCTTGCACTTGACGTGCACCAACATGAGCCGGAAGCTGATTGACAAGGCTCTGGAGGATGCGAAGGCTTTGGGGATCCGGAATATTTTGGCTTTGCGTGGCGATCCTCCTCGGCGGGCCGAGTATGCGGATACCGATGATAGCACGGATGATGATAATGAGCCCGAGTATCAGTATGCCATTGATCTTGTGCGCCACATCCGCGAGACGCATGGTGACTACTTCTGCATTGGTGTTACCGCTTACCCCGAGGGCCATGCCGACGGGTCCTACCCCACCAGTCAGTCTCTTCAAAACGACTTGCCCTTCCTGGTGGAGAAGGTCCAAGCCGGCGTCGACTTCATTATGACGCAGCTCTTCTTCAATATCAATGCCTACAGAGAGTTCGAAAAGACCCTGCGCCAACATCCCAGCGGCGCCTTCAAGACCATCCCCATCATCCCTGGTCTGATGCCTATCCAGAGCTACTCAATGATCAAGCGCACTGCCAAGCTCAGTCACGCCGAGCTCCCCGAGGCCTTCATGGCCCGCCTCGAAGACGTCAAGGCCGACGACGAACAAGTTAAGGCTGTCGGCGTCGACATCATCTCGGAACTTGTCGAACAAGTCCGCGCCATCAAAACCGAATATGGCCCCCCCAGCCCCATTGGCTTCCACTTCTACACCCTCAACCTAGAAAAAGCCGTCAGCCTGATCCTCGAGCGTACGAACCTTATCCCCGACCTGGAGCAAATCCGCTCCCAGGAATCCGCTCTCACCGACCTGCCTCTTCCCCTGACTACCACCGGCGCTCCCGCCACCGACAACCATGATAGCACCCCTGCTAACACCACCGCCCCGCCTACTAGACGGCTCTCTTCTCTCGGTTCCGATCCGCACAACCGCGTAATCGTCTCGGCCGAGTCTGTCGGCAACCCGGACTATGTCGTCTCCACTTCCGACACCCAGTTCCTCAGCAAGCCCATTAACACGCGCGCGCAGACTCTCGCGGCCTCGGAAGGCGAAGGTGTCCTCGGCCGTGAGGTCACATGGGATGACTTCCCCAACGGCCGCTGGGGTGACGCGAGATCCCCGGCGTACGGTGAGATTGATGGATACGGCGTGAGTCTGCACATGACGCCGGCGCAGGCTCTGGCTACGTGGGGGTACCCGGTGACGATTGAGGATATCTCCAAGTTGTTCTTGCGGCATATTCGCGGTGAGTTGGCGGCGTTGCCGTGGAGTGAGGAGGAGTTGCGGCCGGAGTCGAATGCGATCCAGGAGCATCTGGAGGCGCTGGATGCGAGGGGGTGCTGGACGGTTGCGTCGCAGCCGGCGGTCAACGGTGTCCAGAGTTCAGACCCAACGTTCGGCTGGGGTCCCACCGGTGGCTTCGTCTTTCAAAAGGCTTTTGTCGAATATTTCTTGCCCTCCGCCGACTGGAAGAAGCTCCGCGAGAAGATGGTATCACCCGAGATTAAGGAGCACGTCTGCTGGTATGCCTCTAATTCATCCGGCGACTTTGTCTCCTCGGACCGTCTGGCGGCGCTCGCCGCGGAGCAGAATACGGGCGAGAAGAAGCAAGGGACTGAGACGGAGACGGAGGCGGGGCCGCGGGAGCCGAGTACAAATGCTGTAACGTGGGGTGTGTTCCCGGGCAAGGAGATTGTAACGCCGACGATTATTGAGGAGGTATCGTTTTGTGCGTGGGCGGAGGAGGCGTTTGGTATTTGGGGGGAGTGGGCTAAGGTGTACCCGCCGGGTGGACCGTCGGCAAAGTTATTAGAGGGGATTCGGAAGGACTATTGGTTGGTGAATGTCATACATCATGACTATGTGGATGAGGCGGCGCTGTGGGATCTATTGTTGAAATAAGGAGGGTAAAAGGGAAATAAAAAATAAAAAAGGAAACAGAAGAGAGAAACAGAGACAAATTTGTATAGAAAGATGAATAACTATGTAAGATTCCTGGATATATGCTATTGGCTAAATGACTTGGCTAGATGGCACCATCCTCATCTGGATATCCTCCCATATAATGCCTCTGGTACACCCCATCATTCCACCCATTCCCACTCTTCTCACTATATTCACTTTCCCTACCTTCACTATCTTCTTCCTCTGTCCGCCTCCTCTTCCTCGGCGACGGACCACTATTGCCCGTCTCCTGTGATGAACTCGACATTCCCCTCGGGTAAAACGTCTCTGCAGGCTCACTTTTGAACGGCGACACGGCGCGCGTGGACTTGCGGGCGTGGATGGTGTCCAGTGGCGGCAAGTCATCTTCTTCCGAGTCATCCGATATCTCGATTAAATCGATTGCCCCCGAGCCCGTCTTCTTCGCCTGTCTAGATGCTAACGCTGATGCCGCAGTGGGAGGTACATCTGTCTCATCTGGCTCTGGTGATACGGAAACTGATAACCCCGATCTCTGCCGTGTACGTACCTCCGGCTGCTCCTGCTCCAGTCCCTGATCCAACTCCTCTTTCTTAATATACACGTCACCACCTTTTCTCCCCTTTCCCAATATATCCTTCTTCTTCAAGTGCCGCGGCCTCGTTGGCGTTGCCTCCGGGTCCGGCTCCTTATCTGCATCCTCGCCCAGGAATTCCTTCTTCACCGTCATGTTTCCCAGTGCCGACGAGACACCCGTCTCAGCAATGGACGGGAGGGCACAGGAGGATGCTGAGGGAGTCTTCGGAGTAGAAATTCCTGTAGATGCGGGGCGCCGGCGGGTGGTAGATGGGGTGGTCAGGGTGAGAGCTTTGATGGGGGAGGAACCGGTGGTTATGGCGGTACGCATTGCGGCAGCATCTTTTTTGATGGCGCGGAATTGGAATTGGATTCCATCAGCCGTGGATTCACCAAAGTATTTGGCAATATCTAATGGGTTGTCAGTACATCTATATCTTAACGTGACAGGAAAAAGCAATCATGTAACCCGGCAAAATGTTGAAGACATGAACAAATAGAGGTGACGGCAGCACTTACTACCCTTATCGATCCCGTTTTGATCCTTTGGAAACTTGGTGCCGGCAACGTCTATATCCTTGGGGTCAAATCCCGCCACCAACCCCAACCGGATAATTTCTGCCTGTGTCTTTAGCCGCCGGAAGTGATGCTGCAGGCTGTATCCCGAAAGGTCGGTGCCATAGTGGGTGCAGATCTCTATAGGATAATTTATAAGCCCGAGTTGAGGTTTTGAGAGTAGGGGCAAAGCCGAATTGTAGATGGAGAAAGGGAGATGGGGAGAAGGAGAGAAAAAAAGGTGCATTACTTACCTTTGTAGTTCCATTTGACTTCGGGATGTGCGGCGACGATGGCGCGGAGGAGACGGGCCTGGACTTCGTAGGATTTAAAGGAGGTTTTTGGTGTTGCGGGGGCCATTTTGGGGGTGGAGTTTGTGAGTGAGATTTGAGGTGACAATCGGTAGTAATGAAGAAAGTGACAGTGTGGAGACGTGTGTGTATATAGGTTGGATAAGTGGGTAGGTTGGTGCTGGTGCAGAGTAAAGGTGGCTGACCAGGTTAATGGTTTGGTCAGAGACCACTGCCTGGTTGATATATAGATTAACTTTAGATAATTCTCCAGAGTTCTTATATATCAAGGACAAAATATGTATATCTGGTGAGATTTTGATTTTTTTTTCTGACTGCTTGTCTTGGCTTGAAGCTGATGTCAATTCATGATGTTTACCCGTTGCCCGTTGCCCGGTACCCAAAAGTAAATAAAGACTTCAGTACAAATCTTTTGGCTTTTCAACAGTCTCTTTCCAATTCAGAACGTTCAAAAGAAGCTTGTGATGATGTCTAAAAGAGTAAAGCCATAAAATTTTCAAGATTCATACGTTCAATTGACACAAAAAGAAAAGAATCTGAAAGATCTTGCAGAATTCCAGGAATATTATGTCAACATTACTTTGCTAGAAAAAGAAATCGCCAGGCCGTGTAAAGTGCTATGCGCCAGCGCGCCATTACTAGGGTTCACTAGGGACTGGGTTACATGAACTATCAAAGCCTCTAGCAGCATCGTGAATTCAAGACACCACAGGTACTTACACACCCTTCTCAACCCACCACGCAAAATGCCATCAGCCCACCCATACTTGTCCACTTAAGATGTCTAAGATACTCTCCCCACACTTGTGGCCATTATGCATGCACTTACATTGATCCCTATCTGCTGTGGCCACACATCAGTGCCAAGTTTATTAATCACTATCAAGTTCCTCTCTACTAATCCATTCACGCCCACTTCGACCCCTGGTCTCCCCTGCCCCTACCCCTCTCATCTTGTATCCCTTTGCTTTCCCCTCAACACCAAACCTAATCATCACCTTCACCGATTCTCTCCACTCATCCAAGAATAATCAAAGAATCACATGCCAACCCTAATCTTTCACTATCCCACTAACAATCCTATCCCCCTTACTAAACAACACTATCTACAACTATTCACATCTTCAACCCCTTGCCACCCACTACCCATTAGCTCTCGCCCTTCATAATACCAACAATACCCCTTCCCATTAGCACTGTGGCCAAACTTGTCAAATATTCATAAATCAAAAACCTTAACTCTCCTTCTTCTCAACTTCATCTCGACTTATTCTGCACTTAGTCATCCGTAACATTGAACACCGATTTCTTTTTTGATTTTGGTTCTCCGTCGGACGAACCCTCCACTACACGAAACCATTTCATCACGCGTGACGGAACGGCTAATAACAGAGATAGAGGGGAAAGCGGGCCAAGAGCGTTTGTGATCGCCTGTGACGCTACTGCTGACTATGACATCATTCACGTATCCGTATACGAGGTTGACAATGACAAGTGAATGCTTAACATATATCCATTATTTTATTCAACGCCGTCTACTACTCCCGCTTGCCAAGCCATCTCCGTCTCCAACTGTCAACTTCCTTCGCTCAAATATGTCATCTGAATCGTGTATACCTCTTGTGTATGACCAAACCACAACAATCAGAAAAAGAATAAAATAAAACGAGAAAACAGAAACCGAGAGAGCCATTGACAACATGTAAACATGACGAATTACCTCCGCAACCATCACCATTTCCACACCATATCGATACTTCTATGCCCAAAAGTAAAAATGTAAACTGCCGTAATCAAGAGAAAATACAATGCACCAAAAACAAAACACCAGTCATCTCACTCATTATCCCCAGCTACCCTTTAAATCTCGATATCCTTCATATCATCCTCCTTCTTCTTGTCGGAAGCCTCCGAGTCACTGCCTTCCAAAGAATCCTTGTCACTTGACGCCGCACTAGACTTGCTAGTCGCCGTTGCCGAGTCAGTGGCAGGAGCCTCAAGCTTCTTGGCGTCAGCTACTGGACTCTCCATCTCCATCAGTTGAGGAGAGGTAGCAACCGGAGTAATGCTCTTACCCAGGCCAAGACTAGTACCTGAAGCACTGCTAGGGCTGTTGGCACCATCTTTCTCCTCCGTCACGCGGGAAAGTGGGGAAGGCTTGCCGAAGCTAGGACGGTTAGGGCTGGCTAACGGGGAAGTACCAGCAGATAACCGTTGAAGAGTCCGGCCACGAAGAGTGTCACCAGGACCACCATCCACAGTAGGAGACATGTAAGGAGAAGCAGTGGGAGAAGTGTGAGCTGAAGGGTTGGCGGAGCGAGAGGGCCCGCGGGCCCCGGGAGGAGCCATGGACTTGCGATTAGCAGCACGACGGCCGTACTTTTGATCCATACGCCATCTCAAGATATCAAAGTAGCGGGGCTCGACACGAGTAGTCTTGAACTCGCGCAACCTCAGCTCATTAGTGTCCTCGTCAATATACCATTTACCAGAATTGAGATCATCAGCGAATGTAGCAAGCAGGTGAGCCCAAGAACGGGCAACAACATACTTGGTGTCGTAATCACGGCCAAACAGGATAATCTGACCCCAGTGACCAGTAGAGCCCGGGTGAAGATCGACAGCCAGGTTGTTGCCACCCCAGTCACGAACGAGGGGGATCCATGCCGGGTGGGCATAGGCACGCTGGATAGCACCGGCAGGAACACAGTCCTGGCGAGCAATCAGATCCTGACGCCAGTTGGGGTTACGTGGGCCCTGCTTAGGAGAAGCTGTCTTGGAAGAGCCCTCACCGTTGTCCTTGGTGGAATCAGAGTCGGCAGCAAGATCAGGGCTCTGAGGCGTCACGGAAGCAGGCACGGGCATAGTGCGCTGGCGCTCGAGGAACTCGGCATTGACGATGCGCCAGTTTTCCCACTCCTGCACAATCTCTTCACAATCAAGGAGCATGTTGCTAAATAGCAGACCTGAAGGAAGACCACCACGCTCTTGACCATCATGCCACATCCAAGATTCCCGGATATCACTAGGAAGAGAGCTATCGAGCTGATGCTCGAGATCGTTCATATCGTTTTGAGTAGCGCCCTCACAGATCTGGTCAAAAAGTTCAGGATAGTTGTCCTCGAGCCAACTATCGATACGGCGCCAAGAGTGAGAAACGGGCGGCGGCGGAGGCTGACCATCGTGGAAAGACTGCATAGGCACATCGCCTGGTGATTGCACTTCAAAGCCCTCGCCATTCGTGCGGGCAGATTGAGAGCGGAGTCCAGGCGAGTAGGAACCACCACCGGGGGAAGTAGGCGAGAACGGGGGACGAGGGTCGAAATCAGAGTTTCCATCATGGTAGGATAGATCTTGGCGCGATTCGAAGCCTGAGGTGACAGAGGTCAAGCCACGAGCAGAGTCCAAGGGAACATGGCGGCCGGTGCGGTAAGGGGAGTCATAATTTGAGTCTGTATCGAAAAATCGAGTGTCAGGACCAGTAAGAATCATTATTCCACATGATTTTATACTGAAACAGTATCTTCAAACACCGAACATCACAAAGGGGCAATATGGGTAAACATACGGCGGTCATAACTAGTCATATTATGCCAAAACATCTTAAAGGCGTCTCCTAACCTATAGCCACGAAAGGAAAAAAGCAGTGGTTAGCATGGAATATTGGTGATAGTGACAGAGAAGCGGTCTGCCATGGTATTAGCAGTAAACAAGACTTACGACATGATAAGCAGCTGGCGACAAAGTCTGTCCTTTTACGAGAATTACAAGAGTCAATGTCGTCAGACAAGTCAAAAGAAGGCCAAGATAGACTTTAGATCAGAGTAAAGGCGAAGAAAAAGAAGGAATTAAAAAAGTGGTCGTAGCTGACGATAGAGGAAATAGAAACGGGATTGTTGTGATCCGTTAGCTTGGAATCCCCTGGATATCGACTTGGTGGGTTCTGTGTTGCTGAATCGGCTGCTCGGTGGGTCTGGGGTGTGTTGGTGGAATCTTTTGCTTGTCATTACCCAATATGAAGTGTCAGATTGATAAGGCCGATCTTGATAGAGAATTATGTCGGTAAATTCAGTACTTTGAAAGTATCGGTTGATGTTTCTGGTGATTTGAGTTGACTGAGTTGGCTGTTTTGATTGGTACGTGGTCGCTGATTTTTAGATATTCCTATTGTGCGGAAGGGGTTTGTTTATCTTTGTTGACGGGCTGGACTGCAGTAGCGCTAGAAGCCTGTAAACGCTAAGCAAGCCAGCTCAGAGGGAGAAGACAATAAAATAGAGAAAATAAGACGAATAAACAGAAACAGAAAATGGAAAAAAGGAATGGCGTTGTCAAGAGAACGTCACTCCAAAAACAACGGAGAAAAGTCAAGAAAAAAGTCGATGTTGAATGTGGAGGTATTGTATAAGCTGTAGTTGGGAAAGGAGAGAGAATTCAAAATCCCCCAGTTAACCCGGAAGATAATGACCGAAGCGAGGGAAAAAAGAAAGAAAAAAAAAACAAGGAATCAGACCAGAAAAAAGGGAATCTGGCACCCAAAGTAGTAAATAGTAGATCGCGTGCTATCAAATGCTGTCGCAGCTGCTGCCCTAGAAGAAGTCGAGCTTTGGCCTCAACTGGTGACTCGATACCACCAACTTTGATATTTCTGATACAGGGCCGTTTCTTCGTCAACCACAAGCGTCTAGAACCAATGCTAGCGGCTTAAGTCTGTCAATCAAGTCGAATAAACAGAAAAACGTCTGTGAGTCTTGTCCTGTTTAATGCCTGCTGAGGTTGAGATGGATAGGTGTTAGGCGGGGGTGTAACGGAGGAGAGAGGGGGATTATTGTTTCTGATGACAGACAAAAGCGTGGACGGACAAACGACAGAGAAAAAGGAGTCGATGATGGCGACGGATTGAATATGTAGAGTATATATATAGCTAATGAGACAAGACAGTGGTTAACGGGATCGAAATAATGGGCCGAATCAGACAGTTGCAGTGACGGTTCCTGAGGATGAAAGTTCGGATTGCTTGATTGGCGTGTGGTAGGAATGGTCAAGGGGGGGGGTGGCGTAGTGAAGAAGAAAAAGAAGAAAAACGATGATCGTGACGCTTCGTTTCCTCTTTTGGTTCAATACTTTTTGTGGGCAGCCCAGCCTGTTTACAGAAGGAAAATCCGGCGAGGCTACGTGGAGAATCTCGCGGCAGTGACCAATTTTTCAACATTCCACCATATTCCAGCATTAAATGGGGGCCTGCCATCTCAATGGTGTTCCTGCCCTATCCAAAAGGAGCCACCTGCCAAGAATCTGGGAAATAAGAGGCATCCAAACAGCACATTGCCATTGACAGCCACTGTTACCCATCATGAATCCGTTATGATTGGTTGGCAGTGCAGCAACAGTCTCAAATATCCTTCATTTAATCAGGAAAGGACTTAGTTTTTTTTTTTTTGCGTACATCCTTCTCTTATCCAGCGTCTTATTGTAATAGCCTAGTGATACTGTGCATCCACACCTCCGCACCCTTGAATTCTCAAATTCTCATGAACCGAACCCTCTTCATCATTCGTCGTCGTCGTGAATTGTGACTTTGTTCATTTTCTCTCACTTTCTCCCCCCATCTTTCATCGTCCCGGCCAGCCCTGTCCTCCTGGATAGTGGAGAGGGTTTATCAGTCCCCCGAGTGTTGCCGCAGAAGCCGCAGTCAAGCTTTCTTACCAGGGCCACGAGTTCCAGAGCTTGCTTGTCAGAGGGGCTCGGTTCATGAGATGGGTGGGTTGGACATGGGGCAGTTCAGCAGAGTTTGGACTGCAAGAGGAAATTTTTTGTGGAGGGCAAAATGGGGGGGGGTAAAAACAAAGACGGTCTGGTTCTGGAAATGCTAAGCTAACATTAACAATTTCGACTTATACAGACTAAAGACCAGAATAGATTACCCGAAGAGAACGAAGGGATTGCGAGCCACAAAGATGTTCTGCGTGTCCTGGTCCTCCCGCCTTGCAGAGCAACCCCTAAGAGGCCGGTCTCCAAAAATCGGCCGGTCTAGAGTGTCTTGTCCCCAGGGACAACAGTTCTATTATTGGACATGGCAATCCTCTCAGTCCCTATCTTTCCCGTCCCACCACGCACTAACTCCACAAGTCTATTGTAATGGAGATGGGATGGGGCAGGATGGGTCCCAACACATCTGAGTGGCAAACTCGATGGCGATCACAGCAGCCTCGACACATGCTATCTAGCCAAGTGAATATTGGGGAAAGGACAACCAACGGTAAGTCTTTGTCCGCCCTGTCAGGCATTCTGGGGCATAGGCGGTGAGCTAGCTTTGGAGGGGGCATGCCGATAGGTCATCTGTGTCATACAAGGAGCATTTATTTGATCTTTTTATATATGCACACTCAGACTTGATGGCCCTTGGACCTTTTCCGTCCATTATCATTCACGATAAGTGAATTCCAAACACCACCATCACCGTTTTTCATGATATTCTCTACATTCTTCTTTTCTCATCTTCCCCCATAAACCCTTTATCAACTCCATCCGTTTGATCACCACCTACTTCGTGCCACACCTTCTGAAACACAACCACAAAAAACCACAGGGTCTCCATTCACCAACTTTTACATCCCTTCTCCCCCTCTTGGCACCACCACCGGCCGCCCCCCGTCTGTGCATCAACAAGCCTGGCTAGCCCCCCATCGACTAGCGCCTGCTGTGCCCTGTTGTCCCAAGCGGGAATTTGTCCATTCACCTTAGCCAAGTGGCGAGCAGCAACGCATGTGAAGGGTTCCCAAGCATGACTCTGCTCTGTCTTCCGGGTGGAGGGTATTCAAGAAACCGAGAGAGAAGGAGAGAAGGAGAGAATGTGGGTATGGAATGCAGCTGCGGGGTCGGCGGATGCGTTGGAGTAAATGGCATCCAATCATGTGTTTTTTTCCCTTGTTTTTGTTTTTCAGCTGACGGGAATGAAGGTTGTTGAGGTCAGGTTCAAAAGGCGAATCTGGTCTGTTTGCTTCGGTCAGTGATTATGGCGTCACAGAGAACACATTGGTGTATCAGTCAGATCCAGCCCATAAGCACTGTAACCTGATCTCTCAGTGGGCAAATATAAATATAATCTGCATCTATATGCAGGGGCCAAAACCTCTCCCCACAGCATCAACTCATCACCCACCACCCACCACCGACAGTCCCAAATTCCCACAACAAACTCACCAAGACTCTCCCTCAAATCAAGACCATTAATCCTCTTGTCCCCCGCCTCACATGTTTCTCCCCTCATCACTATCATTGATCGCTCTCTAAGCAGCCCCTGTACTTATATAACTAACCCAACTCAGCTCATTGTTAACCCTACAATCCGACCAAACCCATTCTATCCTCCCCACGTAACACAACATCCATCGTGCACACCACATTCGCATCTAATATCATCCACAGAGCATAAACCATCCATTTCCCATCTTCTAGAAATTCCACAAGCTTCCAAAAAGTCATTAATTGCTAAATCTCCTTGGCGCTGTGGCGATTTTTCGTTATACTTAGAAACTCACTAAAATACAGATAGATACAGTGACGTTGCTCGTTTTTATTGTCGTTTATGCTGGCTGGCTGGGGGCTAGCCGGCGCTAGCAAGAAAGTATAAGTATAAGTGTGTTTATAGAAAAAAAAAAGAAATAGCGAAGATTCTTTATGCGACGGACCAGTCCAACGAGACGCTAAAAAGATGAATGTATGCGACCGGTTTCTTTCTTTTTATTATTATTATTATTATTAAAAAATAAATGTCTTGGCTGTTTGTTGCACAGACTCGGCCACCAATAAGGGTTCTCATCAGGTACTCTCAGGTCCTCCATAAGCCACCTCATCATGACTTGCACACTCGGTGCGTCATGTTCGAAGCGGTAGTCCGCCTCTTTATGTCTCGGCTCCTTTCGTCTTACCTCTGTCGACTGCCGTAGAACCAAACACAATATCATTCAGAGTTCCGATAAGCGCTAAATGGACAGTAACCCTAAATTACAACCTCTTATACGAACGAACTTGCAAGATGATAATTTGATATATAAAAATGTATTCAGATTCAACAACGTGTAAATCGACAATGATAAGCAACAACTCTAAATAAAACATCCGTAAATCCAACAAAATATCAACACCATACCAACCTAACCCGTAAAAAAAATGCCCATCTATTTTAACAATATCCGTAGAACCCTTTTCTCATAAATCACAGCCTTTTTAACCAACCCACTTGCGCGCAGACTTGAACATCCGTACCCAAGGACCAAACTCACCCCACTGCTCAACAGCCTCACGAGGAACATATGAGCCGATGTCGGCCATAATAGTCCGCTCGGGATGAGGCATAAGAGCCAAAACTTTACCGTCTCTGCTGCGAACACCGGCAATACCACCGGGAGAACCGTTGGGATTGAAGGGGTAGTTATTGGGACCGGCTTGGTTGAGCCGGCCATCGACATAACGGAGAGGAGCAAGACCCTCGTGCTCAATGACGTTGAAGTCGGTGTCCTTAGCGAAACGGGCACGACCCTCGCCATGAGAGACAACAATGGGCAGCGAAGAGCCGCTCATGCCGTGGAAGAAGACACTAGGCTTGTGACCGGCCTTGACGGCGGTCTCATCGTCAATCTTCACCATGGAGATACGACCCTCGAACTGTCTGGACATATTGTCGGTGAAAGTGGGCCAACTCTCAGAGCCAGGAATGAGCTCATGGAGTCTAGTGATCATCTGGCAGCCGTTGCAGACACCAAGGGCAAAGGTGTCAGTACGCTTGAAGAAAGCCTCAAACTCTGCACGAGCACTGGGGTGCTCCAGAACAGACTGGGCCCAACCAACACCGGCACCAAAGACGTCACCGTAGGAGAAACCACCACCAGCAGCCAGACCGACAAAGTCTGACAGAGAGCGGCCATCAAGAATGTCGCTCATATGAACATCAACAGGGTCAAAGCCGGCAGCCTTGAAGGCAAAGGCCATCTCAGCGTGGGAATTGACACCGACCTCACGGAGAATGGCGACACGAGGGGCCTTGAGGACCAGTGAGCTAATGGAAGTAGCCAGGGGCAAGATGTTCTCATCGGGCTTGTAGGTCAGGTTGAAAGACAGACCAGGGTCATCAGAGTTCTTGATGGTCTCAAATTCGGCATCAGCGCAGACCGGGTTGTCACGCTCGCGCTGCATGGCGTGAGAGGTGCGAGACCACCACTGTTGCATCTCAACACGGCCGAGAGTGGCAACGGGAGCATCGGCGAAGCGAATGGTGAGGGATTGGTCAGAAGTAGGCTTGACAGCACCAAAGACCTTGATGAGGCCAGCAGGGGGACCGCAAGTAGCAAAGCAGCGCTTGAAGTTGATCTCGTCCTTCTTACGGACCTGGAATACGGCACCCAGTTCCTCGTTGAACAGAGCAGCAAGCATATCGTCGGTAGAAGGAGAGGCGGCGATATCCTTGAGCAAGATGTCGGCACCGACACGACCAGCGAACATCATCTCAGCAACGGTGGTCAGGAGACCACCATCGGAACGGTCGTGGTAAGCCAAGACAACACCGGACTGGTGAAGTTGCTGGATAGCATCGAAGTAGTCAAACAGGAGGTCGGCGGAGCGAACGTCAGGGACATCATTGCCAACCTGACCGTAGGCCTGGGAAAGAGCGGAACCACCCAGAGAGCGAGCACCCTGGGCAAGGTCGACGTAGATCAGGATAGTTTCACCGACATCCTCCACACGGCGGAGCTGAGGAGTCCAAGTTCTACGGACATCATCAACAACGGAAACAGCAGTAATGATGACAGACATGGGAGCAGTGACGCTCTTGGCCTCGCCGGTTTCCTTGTCCT
The DNA here is from genome assembly GCA_030294605.1 of Ambrosiella beaveri. Classification (NCBI taxonomy): domain Eukaryota; kingdom Fungi; phylum Ascomycota; class Sordariomycetes; order Microascales; family Ceratocystidaceae; genus Ambrosiella; species Ambrosiella beaveri. The sequence goes on from JARQWA010000078.1 coordinate 78,517, forward strand.
TCCAAGAGGACTTCATAGAAGTGGAATCCTTACCAACGGGAATGGAGAGACCCAACTTAGGGCACAGCTCCATACCAATGGCGTTCACAGCCTCGTAGAGACCGGCACCCTCACCAGGGTGGTTGACAGCAGCCATCCAGTTAGCAGACAGCTTGACACGCTGGAGACCATTCATGAGATCAGCAGCAGCCAAGTTGGTCAGAGACTCAGCAACAGCCATACGGGCAGAAGCAGCGGGAGAAACCAGAGCCAGAGGAGGACGCTCACCCATAGCCATGGCCTCACCATTGCGGGTGGTGGCACCGATCTGGTAGGAGACAGCAGTGACAGCGCAGTCGGCAACGGGAGTCTGCCAAGGACCAACCATCTGGTCACGGACAGAAAGACCACCGACGGTACGGTCAGCAATGGTAATCAGGAAAGACTTGGAACCGACGGAGGGTATGCGCAAAACACGCTCAGTGGCGGCGGTGATGCAATCACCAACAGAAGCCTCCTCGCCAATAGTCTTCTTGACACTCTCGGCAGCCTTGAAAGTGGGGAGAGTGGGCTTGCGGGTCTCGACGGCACGTTCTAGGCGGCGGCCAGCGGGGAACAGAGCAGACATGGGAAGATTAATAGGGAAGGGGTGGTCCTTGGAGTCACGATCGCTCAGGATCAGCTTAGAGTCATCGTTAGCATCCTTGGGAATGACAACACCGACATCAGAGAAGGGGCAGCGCTCACGACGGCAGATAGCAGTGAAGCGGTTAAGACCTTCTGTATTGACAAGCAGGACGTAACGCTCCTGGGCTTCGTTACACCAGATGTGAAGAGGGCTAAGGGAGCCGTCGGCAGAGTGAACCTGACGAAGCTCAAAGTTGCCACCAAAACCGGCATCCTTGATCAACTCAGGAAGGGCGTTGGACAGACCACCAGCACCAACATCGTGAATCATGGCAATGGGGTTTTCGTCACCGAGGGCAACGCAAGTATCAATTACCATCTGGGCACGACGCTCCATCTCGGGGTTGCCACGCTGGACAGAGGCAAAGTCAAGCTCAGCGGTATCCTCGGTAGAGGCAGAAGAGGAAGCACCACCACCACCAAGACCAATCAGCATGGCAGGGCCACCGAGAACGATAGCATGAGCACCCTCGTGGACATCACCCTCATTCTTGAGGGCGTGCTGAGGACGGACGGTACCAACACCACCAGCAATCATGATGGGCTTGTGGTAACCGCGCCACTCGGGGGCAGCACCCTCGCTACCAGCAATGTTGGTCAGAAGAGTACGGAAGCAACCAGTCAGGCAAGGACGACCGAACTCATTGTTGAAGCGGGCAGAACCAATAGGGGCCTCCATCATGATGTCATAAGCGGAGGCGAAGTGAGAGGGGCGACCCAAGTCAACCTCCCAGGGAGCACCCTCATCGGGGATGAGCAGGTCGGAGACCCAGAAACCAGCAAGACCAGCCTTGGGCTTGGAACCACGACCAACAGCACCCTCATCACGGATCTCACCACCGGAACCGGTAGCGGCACCGGGAAAGGGAGAGATAGCAGTGGGGTGGTTATGGGTCTCGACCTTGGCGAGAATGTGAACGACCTCCTTGGTAAGTTTCCAGCTGCCAGTGGAGTAGTCGGGGGCCCAGAAAGCGGCAGTCTCGCCTTGGAGGACAGCAGCGTTGTCAGAGTAAGCGGAAACAGTGTATTCGGGGTTGGATTTGTGGGTGTTGCGGATCATGCCAAACAAAGAGTTGGGCATCTTAACGCTATCAATGGTCCAGCTGGCGTTGAATTGCTTGTGCCGGCAGTGCTCTGAGTTGACCTGAGAGAACATGAAAAGTTCGACATCGTGAGGGGGACGGCCAAGTTTGGTGAAGACCTCAACTAGGTAAGCCATCTCAGACTCATCCAGAGCAAGACCATTCTCCTTGTTGTAGGCACGGAGAGTATCAAGAGGGATGTTGTTCTTGAAGATGTCGACAATCTCAAGGGGGAAGCGCTGGCCCTCGACAAACATGGCCTTTAAATCGGGGGTCTCGGTACCGAAAGTCTCGGTCATGCGGTCGTGAAGAACATCCTTATAAATGGCATCACTAGTAGAAACCTCAGACTCGTAGGTGACGGTAATGACGCGACCGTGCTCAACACGGGCAACCTTCTCGGACAGGCCGCAGATGTGAGTGATGGAGGTACCTTTGGAAGACCAGGGGGAGATGTTACGGGGAGTAATAAAGAAGGTCTTCGACGAGGCAGTCTGGGGGAAAGCAGAAACACCAGCAGCGGTCTGCGCAGGAAGTTCCAGCCACTTGATCAGCTTGGACTGGACATCAGAGACGTCGGCAGGAGAGCCGACAGCGGACTGAGTGAGGTGGACATAGTAGATCCAAGTACCCTTAACCTTGGCGACCTTAGAAGGAAGGCCGGAAACCTTGTTGATGCGGGCCTTGATCTCGTCGGCCTGCAGAGCAGTGACGGCGGAGCCGCCAACAAGAGTAAGGAACTCCATTGTTAAACGGAGGAAAGGTATATAGGTAAGGATGTGGAGGGAAAGAACGGCAGGTCGAAATCAAAGTCAGTACTGTGAGGTTAAGACATCATAGTGTTAGCTTTTCAAATTGATAGAGTGAACGTAGGACCACCGAGCCGGCGGAAGTTGAAGATTAATGCATGACGGAGGCGGGAACTGCTCACACAATCGTTCGTTCTGTTTCTTCTTTCGGCTTTCGCAACGAAACCTCTGGGACCGGAAAGATACCAGAAATTACGTGTAAGTGAAAGATGAAAGTTGAAACTGAGATTTTGAATCTGCTTCGTTGGTTGAACGGTGGTGATTGGAAAGGAAAAGAGGAAGAAGAAATCAGGAAGCAGGCCGTCTCAATGTCTGTTATCCTATATTAATTGCACTGGCATATTCGCCGCTGACATTGCTTAGCTCTTCTCAAAAGAGTAAGAGTGAAAAGTTTTCCAGTAAAATCGACAGAGATCGCCCCAATCAGAGTGTATGATTTGATTGAGCTGACTGCCGCTTTAGGATTCAAAGTTTAAGGGCTCTTGCTTGTTTTGCGCCATCATCAACTACAAGTCGTGGGCCGTCAGATCCCGGACATCGATTTGACATCGGGCGCATTATAGTGGGGTTACTGGACGATGGACCACTCCTTCGACAAGACTCAGGATAAAAGTTACATGAATATTCAAATTTTGATGACGATACTTGCGATACTTAGTATAACAGTTGTATCTATAATGACCACTTTCTGTTACTCAAATTTCTGCGTTCTGAGTGACTCTTAAATGGATTTTTCTTTTTTTTTTCAATCCTACATATGTAACTTCTTTAACTTATCGCCCCGCAATCCGTGCCCCGCTTGCCGTTCCGCGGCGCAAAGTCCATCACTAGAAAAAAAAACAAGGCTCCCGTAGGAATGATGGCGTCAAGAGACATAAATTGACTGCGGCCGACGGACCTTAAATGGGTATTCGATTTGGTGGAGTTTTCAAGAGCTTAGTCCGATAATGGAAGCGCCCCTCCAACCCCACGTGAAGATAAAACCCTAAAGGTCAGGTAAACTATATAAAGACCCTAACCCCAGTCCTCATTCGGTACGAGCGGAATCTTGAATATCCTGCTGAATGAATCCTTCCGCAGTAGCATTCATAAGCCTATTGTGGAAGCCCGCCCCTGAAGCTTCGAACTTTCACGATCAAGTCGCATGAGTGACTAACAGTTGGCGTCGTGATTGATTGCATTCCATTCGTTTTCATTCGTTCTTTATATATTCTTAATAGTTCTTTTAATAGTTCTTTTTTTCTGGTGATCCTCGTCTATAGACTCCCTCTCACATCCGGTTGCGATAGCCCTGCAGCCGCCCTTGTGTTGTATACGAAATTGGATGACGACTGAGTAAACGACCCAAAGATCGCACTTATACATTTAAGAATCTGCGCGATTGAATTTGTTGCGGAATTAGAGTTATCTGGAAATAATTGTATGTTTCAGTATTCAGGTTTGTCGACGAACCTTGAATTTGCGCCCGGCTCGGCTGTTGCCGGCCCGTTCAGGTCTTAGCTTGACGTAAAAGATACCCCGAACTGACACATTAAATGCGCTCGGTAGTATTTATCCTCCACATAATTGCCCATCATGAGTCTTATCACGACACTGTCCGCCTGGTTCACGCCCATGTTCCTGGTGGCTTCGCCCATTCTGTCGTACAGTGATCAGGCTGTTTCGATGCATCGTAATAAGTCGTCGGCCGGGTTCTCTCTTGATATTCCGCTGATTATGTTGTTGGCGTCTATCTTGAAGGTGTTCTTCTGGCTCGGTGCGCATTTCGATATAAGTTTGCTGCTGCAAGCAATCATTATGATTGGTATGCAGATTGTATTACTGAAGATTGCTCTGGAGAATCGTCCAACGCTTAAGTCGGAGACGGCCATCCCGTTCTCGCATGTACAGGAGAAGAGCTTTCTTGCTGGGCCTCGCCCTTTCGAGTTTTGGCAATGGCGCAACTCAAAGTCGTAAGTTGCTCCATACGTCAGTGGTTTATGGTTAATTACGACACTAACACATACAAGTTACTGGACCTTTCTTATGTACTTCACTGGTATCCTTTTCATACTCCAGATTGTCCTCTCTCCCACCACTGTGTATCCCGCCTACTCTGATATGTTGGGCTACATTGGCCTGGGTATCGAGGCTGTTCTTCCCCTTCCCCAGATTCTGGCCAATCGCCAAGCCCGCTCCTGCAAGGGTTTCCGTCTGTCTGTCCTGGCCAATTGGCTTGCTGGTGATGCCATGAAGATGTTTTGGTTCTTCACTGCCTCTTCGACTATCCCGTGGTCTTTCAAACTATGTGGCATGTTCCAATCTTGCTGTGATGCTTTTCTAGGCGTGCAGTACTGGATGTATGGGGAGGGTGAGCAGGCGGCCGACTTTGTCATGCAGCCGGTTGTCCCTGTGGAAAAGCTCACATAAATGCAGCTTAATGGATCAGGACAAGATGGGAGACGGAGTAGAGCTAAATATTCATATGAATATTTATCTACATATATATGGACTTTTGCATCTTAATGTCAAACAATCTTTGATATTGTATCCCCCAGTTTGTGTAATGTGACATCTGAGAACAGTAAGTGAGGTCGATTTAATGTGGGTTAAGCACCATTTCCGCATGCCTTCCTAAATCAACTGAGCTTCTTGAATCCACCTTTTTTTTTTAGGTGTATATGTACTTTTCTGTTTCTGGATGAAAGGAAAATCATTGTTTATCATATAAACATTCTCTGTTTCAATTAACATCAAAATTCAGATTGTTGAATATTCAGTTAGCCGCAATTGTTGTTTGCAAGGCTGACTTTCATTTTATCACTCTGCCAAAACAGCAAACCACTACCAGTGCACATGAACCCAACATCCTAATCCCGCCTCATTCGCATGTCAGCATCATAAACATAAACACTACATTTACGGCCTTTACTCACACCGAGCTAAAGCTATTTTACCTTATCAGGCTAATCTTGTATGAGTCAACCCATTTTAGAGCATAGTGGGATCTAACTAATTCATGATTAATAGGCCAAACACTATCCGTCGGAGTATTAGGTCTCCCCGCTTACCAACACATTTTCAAAAATAATATTCATCATTGTCTGTCGCCATGGCAGTCCCGCCCAACGAATTGGTCTCCAATGACTTTATTCAATTCAACGCCGAGCCCAGATCCCGCTTCCAGGGACCATGTGTATCAATTCGTCGGCCTCGTGTAAGGCATTCTCTCTGAGTCAACCTCTCCACTGTCTCCTAACAACGTAACCAGGAATTCACCTGCTATTCTTTCGATGAAAACCGTGCATTCCACCCGGATTCCCGGAGTCTAAAGTGGTACTACCCGCCAGAAATTGGCGTCGACCTCTCATCTGGTTTCGAAACGTTCAAGGCTCATGACAACACCAAGGATGAACACCTGACCGCCTTGCTCAAGTCTATCAAATTGCATGAAGAGAAGACGGGCGAAAAGACAAAGGCTGACTTCATTACCTGGCGAGGATTGCTGGTGAAGCTGTTCACTACTCCTTATAGCTGGGAAGACAGCTTTGAGTTGAACACCACTCTTTTCGACGGCACCATGTAGGTCTCCTCGCGTATATCTTATCTTTTGACAGTTAACTCACCCTAACCCACTCCTTCCAGTTTCTTCGAAGAAAACCACGCCTACAAAACCGCGATGGAAATCCAAAGAGCAAGCCGCATCAAGAACTGCCAAATCAACCAAGACGTCATGTGCTACTGGGGCTACAAGTTCGAAACCCTCTCCACTCTCCCCGCCCCCTGGGCTGAATGTAGCCGCGAACTTATCGAGTCTCGCCCTACAGCCCCCGTGTCCAACATTGACCAATACTGCTCGATCGTCAACACCGCCATCGGCGAAACCCCAATTGTAATCGGCGGCGAGGTCGATGCCGTGTGGGATGCCAAGCCGGAGACGCCAGGGGCCCCGGTTAACTGGGTGGAGTTGAAGACGTCGAAGACGAGGAGGAACATGAGCGATTCTGCTATCTTCTACGACAAGGCCAAGAGGTTTTGGCTGCAGTCGTTTCTTCTGGGTGTGCCCAAGGTCATTGTGGGTTTCAGGGATAAGAAGGGGATCCTAGAGTCTGTGGAGGAATTCTCGGTTGAACATCTAGCGCGGATGCCGCCGCCAAGAACGGGAAAATGGGAACCCAATGTGCTGATCAACTTTGGCGATGCATTGTTGAAGTGTAAGTCTGACTCGTCAAATTTGAAAAGTGTTGATCATTAACTGTATCATAGGGCTCAAAGAGAATATCACAGATGAGGGCGTTTGGCAGATCCACAAGCCGCCCCATTCGGATTATATCACTCTGAGGCAAGTCGAAAAGGTTGGCCACGGTGAAATTCTCTCAGAAGAGTTCATCAACTGGCGAATCAAGCTACACGTCAACCGGAAGAATCCCAACCCGCCTAAGGCTGACCCTGAGGACACCACTCAAGAGCAGTCATGATATCAGTCACATATCGCTACAAGAGAATGAAAAGAAAAGATTCGTAACTAAGAAAAATCATCTTCATGTCTTGATTATCTTAATAATCGGCCGTGTTCGTATCTATAGATTTTGTATGTGATGAGTAAACAGTGTATGCGCGTGAAAATAATGCAAATGATGAAATGATGACCCCAAGTGAAAAAGCCCTATGCCACAGATATCGTATCCCAACACAAATCCATCACTTCATCCAGCCTCCTTACGATTGCCTCTATGTATCTATTCCCCTCACCATGACCATTGACCCATCAAATATCCGGCCACCGCTTCCTCAGCCCATCTATCCACCGTCCATACAACACCTCACTCAACTGATTAACATGTTCCATCCCTGGCACCGAGTTCCGCCCCGGATACTTTCCCTCCAACGGATCCCGCTTTTCCCCTCTCCATACGACACTTCCCGCTTCACTTCCCCGGCTCTCTTGCCTTTTGCGTCCTTTGAAATGCGGGTTATTCGGGTTCATAACGAACCGTTGGCCCCCTTGTTGTTGTTGCTGCTGACTTGAGGCCGAGGACCCATGAGATGGCGCTGGCGACTGTGTCCGGGAGCCGGAATTTCTGGCTTGGTCTTTGAGTTGGGACTGGAGTTGGATCTTGGGTGACGTTGTCATATCGAGGGTGTTGTAAAGGGCGGGCGGCGCATTGTTGCGGATGATGACGGTGCCGGTGGGGACATCGTTGACGTTGGTCATGACGGATTGGGCCACAGTAGGAAACGAGGGGATCCGCCGGACGGAGCCGGAATCGGCAAAGTTTGAGATTCCTGCTGGTTCTAAGAAGGCAGCGTGAAGCTTGGTGTCGTTGGTCATCATTTCGATAGTGGCACGCATGAATTGGTATGTCCCTTCGGGATCCACGGCATCCAGGAAGGACAAGGCATCGGAGAGCTTGGCGAGGGCTTCCCGCTTGATGACAGACGCTGTTTGTGTATGAATGTCAATTAATGACAGGTCTAGGGCTTTGTCGAATAACCGTCGGCCGATGATTGCCTCTTTATTACTGGGTTCCAGGGGCACCTGATAACTCGGCATACGCCCGTTGTGACCATTGGCAGACACGGAACCAGATCCAGGACCAGTGTTAGTGGGGTACTGGAGTGGTGTTGCGCCAAGCTCTGGGGATCCCGGAATCTGACTTTCGGTAAAGGAGTCTGATGACGGAACTCGACGGAACATCCGGATAGAAGAGCCCGAGTTACCATATGGGAGGTCTGTCCTGATTTGTTTTTGAGGTAATCTGCAAACAGATCCCATATCAATGTCTGAGTCGGCGGCAGTTGACTCCATAGACACGGCAGACCCGCTACGAATGCGCCTGACGGAGCCAGTGTCCACCTCAGTATCTTCCTCCTGGTACTCTTCGGGGTACTTGTCTTCTGGTAGTACCTGGCGGATCCGACGAACAGAGCCCATGTTATAGTCATCCTCCTGTGGCACTTGGCGAATATGCCTTACGGAACTCATATCACTGTAGTTCTCCGATATGTTACGAATCCGTCGGACAGACCCCACATTGCTCGAAGGCACACGCCGCATCATAGGCCGACGAACAGTGCCTCCGTACGGGGAAGCAGGTGATAATGGGCCGTCGTTAAGCTCGATCTGTCGCAATTGTTCATTCGGTACAAAGATCCCACTGGGATTCCGGGCTCTATTCAGAGCAGCCAATGGGTTCGGTCTTATTATGGTGCTAGGTTTCAGTACGGTAGACTTGACTGTGTCAAAGACCCATTCATCTGAGGTATCCTTTGGGGTCATGGGCTGGAGTGTCTCCTGGTAGTACGCTGGCTGAGTTCTATGGGACTGTCCATCGTTGAATTGCAGGCGGCGCTGAATGAGAGCCTGCAAGTGCTCAACCTTGCCGGCATTCCGAATGAAGCGGTGTCTCAGGAGCTCCTTGGCCGTGGGCCGTTTGTTGCCGTCCTTGTTGAGACACTGGGCCACAAAATCCTTGAACTCCCTAGAATGGTTTCCCTCCAATCGCGGTGGGGGGTTCTTGGGAATGTGGAACAAGACCTTCATGGGGTGAATGTGGGCTAACGGTGGCTCGCCATTAGAAAGCTCCATGGCCGTGATGCCGAGCGACCAAATGTCGGCTTTGTAGCTGTATCCATCTTGTTGGATGACTTCAGGGGCCATCCAGAATGGCGTGCCGACAAAGGTATTTCTTTGGGACTTGATGTTGGTCAATTGTGCTGCAACACCAAAATCGGCGAGCTTGACTTTTCCCTTATCTGAGAGAAGCACATTCGCCGCTTTGATATCGCGGTGAATTTTACCCTCGGAGTGAAGATAGTCTAAGCCACGAAGAAGTTCACGACAGATGATTGCGATATGAGCTTCAGGAAAGACGCCGGCTTTGAGCTAGAATTTCAGGTCAGCACTGTTGTTCATCTCATAGCACTTTCATATTTCTGAGATGAGAAGCCTACCAGATCAAGGCAAGACCCGCCTCCGAGGTACTCCATGACAATCCATAGCTTATGGCCTCGCAGGAAGCAGCCTTTATATTGCGTCACATATTGACTCGCGCAAGTGCTCAACACTGCAATCTCGCCCTGGATTTCCTGGATATCATCCTCGCTAGACTCAAGATCAATGTGCTTGATGGCAACGGTTTCTCCTGTCGCCTTCTCGATACCTTTGTAGACCACGCCGAAACTTCCACCTGTCTGTCTGTCAGTAAAATCTAATCTCTAATTAGATCTTGCGCTAGCACCTCCTCAACACTTACGCCCTAGCTCCTCAAGCACCTGATAATGCTTGGTAACATCTTCGTCTGACATAATGTCGACCGTATCTTGTGGCGGCTCTGGTTACAAAACCTCGTTGTCGGTGATATCGTCACTGGTTGGCGCCCTAATGAGGGCTACGGGCTATCGATGAAATGAGTTGTTTGGTGGTCTGATATTGTTTAGAAGGATGCAATAAATGTACTGTGTAGGTGGAAGATTGAGTATTCGGCAGGGTATAGTTCTTGTGGCCACAGGTCTACAGTCATCAAGTCGTGGGGCACAGAGGGGCAGAGGCCAGATGGGATGGTATATGATTGGGTATATGCTCGGTGGTGGAGTGATCGAGGGGTATGTTATGTCCAAGAGTCTGGAAATGGGCAATCGGATAATATCAGAATAAGATCAATCCAGATATAGTATAGGAAGATTGGATAGGGTCCAAAGTCGAGATATCAATGGTTGAGGATATATAGCGATTTGGTCTGCGATATGCAAGTTGACCAGACAAGGCACAGCCAGGGCCGAGATGCGAAACGGAAGCTGGCAAGATGAGGGGGGAGAAACACACCAAACAAGACCCAGATATCTCCAATTTTCAAAACAGAGGCACAAACAGCCACAAAATTATCTGTAAAATGGCAAATTTCACTTGTCGTATGGTGTAAGTATATGACGGTTCCCCTCAATATAGGGCGGGCGATTGAGCGGCCACTATGACGATGTGGGAGGGTTCGGCAGAAAATTATCTGGGCCTGACTTCAAGGGAAGGCGGTCGGTGAGGCAAGCAGGAAAAGGGAGCTGCGACCCGACTTGGCAGGAATGGTCTCTCCTTCAGTTTTACACCTATAGTGATTAAGAGCCAGTCTATGAATCGATTGGGCCTATGAATTTGCTCAGTGTTCGGTTCTGTCGCTGAAGATGGGCCGAAATGCTGGACATCTACAGAGAGATTGCAGGTTTGGGAAGATGGGGTGGGGTTGATGATGAGGGTTTGATTGTGGATACTCAGAGTTGGGAAAAACACGGTTAGTTGGTTTGATTTGGTGGGCAAGAGCAAGACATGCATAAGCCAGAGTATCTGGTGTCCTACCTACCTATTGCTCAATGTTCAAGCCCAGCGTCTAAATCCGTATATCAATACAATTTAGTCTCACTCTATATGTAGTCTATACCAAGAGCACTATGAGAATCTCTATATACTCATCAATACTTGGTTCGATAAGCACCTGGTTGTATAATCTCCGTCTGCTCGTAATGAATACTTGGAGGCTCATGTCATACTGTAAACACTCTCAAAACAGACCCTGCACAAACCCGCAGATTACTTCTAGAAACACAACCTTCTTCATTCGCCTTCGCGAGTGCACATTCCACATGTGCGAGATGGCCCACTATGGACACCGACCCAAGCCTCCCAGTAGCAATATCAGGAGGGGGAGCGAATTTGACATTCATGGACATCCACTGTGTGCACAGGGCTGTATACAACATGCCAATTCAAGTAAGACGGACGAACTGACGCTGGGTTTGTGGACTTTTGCCGTAGATAATCTGGGGCTTTGATATCATGTATAGACTGACCTGAAGCAAATTGAACCTCTTGGGCTTGCCACGTCTGGTGTTGGAGAATAGAGATATATTGAAAGTATCAAGTACAATTTGTAGGGAGATTATACACAGGAATTTAGATATAGTAGCATTCGTCCACTCTTCCGGAAAATCAATATTGCTCTATTGAGTCCACAAAGAACCCACATTCATCCATCACTTCTTACACAAACAACCAACATATCCACTCTATCACCATCTATCTACCACTTACTTTTCCTTTGCTTTTCCTTGTGTGCGCTAACTCTATGAGCGCGAAAATTCAAATTACAAGAAATATTCACGCTAACTAACCGAAGCTTGTTTACTTGACTAGTTCAGGGAATCAAGCTCAGGATGAAGCCGGTAAAGCCCGTTACACAGCGACGCCCAAAACACTTATTATATATATTCTTATTATATTCATGTATAGAGCTTGTATGTGTTAGGGTTGCTGCATCAATAGCGATCTTCCCAACGGAGTTTCAAGCGACGGGGTCCGCGAAAGTGACACAATCACACGAATGGGTATGAACTGGCTAGAAGCGAAAGGAACAAAAGCAAGCCTCCGGTGTTCTGGTTCATCTGATATTTTTTAAACTCTTGGGTCCAACATTGTAACTTTTCGGCAATCTGATCAGCAAGCTGTCGTGGCTCTCCGGTGATGGCCCGTTACATTCGGGAGATTGGGGAGATTAAGATGCTCTAGGATTGAAACTTCGGTATCTCGAGGGCACAGTTATCACAACGAAGTTCACAGAGGCGCTTCATTTCAAAGTACTGCATATCTTATTATTGAGCATAATGTGTGGAATGGCGACAGCAGCTCAGCTCTCTATATTGGCTCCACATCGACTGGAGGGGGGATGGAGGTATATACATAATTCCGTCACTGGTGTGGGCCTGTCTTGCTAGCAGGACGTCCGATTACATTAGCGAAGTATCGTGCTGAGCAACGGAGCTGTTCAGAGTCATGCTTAATGTAAAATAATCATGGTTTCAAAATTCATGAATTCCGCTCGTAGCTCTAACCCTAACATTAGCCCTTGGTGCATTTTTATTTGAACAAAAGAGAAAATAATCTACATGTAAAACATGAAAGTTATAAGGTGATGGTCCATCAGATTTAGAGGCAATGACTTGTGATTTTGATGAAAATTTGAAAATTTGAATCCGTATCATTGGCAATTACCTACAATAAATGTAATAGCCTCATCTTTAGCCGAACTTGGTGATGGAACCCCAACTAAGATACCTTTATCCAAACCTCAAATTCTTGTTCCTGTGATAATCATGTCAAAGCTTGTCTCAATCGAAACCATGAAAACCATCGACATCAACTCCACCAAATGCATTATATTTCGCAATGTCTTTGTTTGCCATGCACGTTACCGCGCAGGGACGAGCTGTCTCCATAATCCTTTGATTTGATGATGTTCCAGGGCCCCGGCCACACCAACCTCGTCCGTTCTTCAAAAGGCAAAGATCGTGACATTCTTAACCCACTAACCCAATAATTAATAGACGAGCAAATCGAATACGACGTAAACAGGAATTGACAGAGGTATAACACCACAAGCTGGTATCAGCGCTCTATATTTACTCTGCCGCTATATCTGCATGTAGTGAGCGGGACGAACAAGAACTAAGACAGCGGCCAAAAAGGCTCGTTGCTCTGGAGACGATGGGCCCCTCTGTTTTGTTGCGTCGTCGTGGGAAAGCTTCCCTATTCGCAGGCTGTCGCTGGGCTGGACAAGGGGACTTTAGCTGCTGAAACAAGGGCACACTTGACTGTCCAGGCCTCATTGGAGCTCGGTTCGTTTTTGGCTGCCGTTACTACGGACAACATGGACGCACCACTGTTGAGTCAGTTTGTTTAAGTTGTGAATATTTTATTGTCTTTTTTTTCTGGTCTTGCTGCAGCTAGAGGGAATATTTACAAACTGACACAAGCAAAGTGTACACAGACTCCCAGTCAAGACATAACCTTAACCTCCTCCACACGAGACAAGGTTTTGAGATTTGATATTCTCATCTTGCCCTGCTCTTTGCTTCCTCGCCTCGCAAACTGCTCAGCTGAGCTTAATTTTTTTCTTCTTTTCCTTCGTTTTTATCATCTCAGTCTTGGGACCTCAGTCCGACCTCAGTCTTGTCCTTGAGTGCAGTTTGTCTAACACTGAAGGAGACGAACTGCGTACGCTGTGATACCTCCGGCATTATTTACTACTGAAACCCCCATTTACTTAACAGACCAACGAGTTTGTCGCCGCTCACTATCGCCGGTCTAGCAAACTGTGCCTCGAAACAACAACTTTAATATCTAATTTGCCAAAACACGTTTTCGGCTTCTCGACCGGCTCACAGCTTGCATCCTGCTGCCATACACACCAAAAGAAAAGTTCTGACGATAAGCTTCTACTACACTGCATCGTCAAATCCGCATCCTGTGCAGCTTCAAAATCCCAAGCATTTAAAGACTTGCCAATTGTTTCTGTGCTGCTAGGATTTTTGCTTGAAATTTCACCGCTAAATCAAACGACGCCACTCATTCATCGTTTGCAAGCATACAACGCATTGTAACAGAGGAGGACGCTACACAAAAGAACCAACGTCCACTGCTTTAAGAGGAGACGCCGTGACAACGAGCACCGCAGTTCTACGCTCAGCATCCAACATACTGTCAAAAATACATCGTGATGGCTGCTCCTCCGCCGTTGCCCAGCCGCTTCCCGTGCTGGTGTAGAGCCGTGTATTCTTGGGGTGGAGAGGTACGCCAATACCAGATATCCAATGGGAAATTCATTGATGACCGCAGTACTAACATATAGGGGAACCACAGGGAAAGAGAGATTTAGGATTTATCGAAGGAGATTTGATCGAATGCTTGAATGCCGGTGATGGTTCTTGGTGGACGGGTCGCTTGTACCGTGATCGCCGCACTGTCGGATCTTTTCCGTCTAACTTTGTTGAAGTCCTACCGGAGTCCTTCCGGCCTGCGGCCCCACAAACCTCCAGAAACACTATTCCCGCTAACAATGCGCCAACGCCGGGAGCCACTGGTGCTGCCAAATCTAAGAGCTTCCGCAAGCCATTTGAAGCTTACGCCAAGGCGCCTCACTACACAACTGCTAAGCAGCCCGTCACCTACATTGGTGGCGGTCAACCCCCCCCGAAGAACGACCTTCCGAAAGCCGCAGTTGCCCGCAAGAGCATCGTCGACCGCACTCGCATGGGCTCTCCCGCCGTGTCAAGCATGAGCCGCACGGGCACTCCGATCTATGGGAATCAGATTTCACGGTCTCCCGCTCAGCAATCATACGGGCCACGCTCGGTCTCGCCTGCTCCTCCGCCGCAACACAACTATGGTCCTCGGGCGGTGTCACCATTGCCACTACAAGGATACCCTCCGGTCTCCGCTTCGCCTGGTCCTGGATATAGTGCGCGCTCAGTCTCACCGGCACCGTCTCATGGATACGTCCCCAGAGAAGGCTCCTCTGCGGTCCAGGGCTACCACACTCGCAGCCAGAGTCAGTACAATATGTCTCAGTCTGGATCTCCAGTGACTCATCAATATGGTCAGCGTTCTGTCTCGCCCGCACCCCTCCAGCATCGTCAATCGTACTTGCCTCTTGCAGTTTCGCCGGCACCACCTCCGACGCAGGAAATGGTCAACTATAACTACCACCGTGCCGCCTCTCCTGCTCCCTTCAACCCGTACGACAACCAGATGCAGAGATCCGCCTCTCCTGTGCCACCTCCTGGGCACCACTACAGCAACAGCATGCAGATGTATCGTTCGATTTCTCCTGCGCCATACAGAGTCGATTATAGCATGCAGCGCGAGCCTTCTCCTGCGCCGCCTCAACACTACAGACAAGATAGCCGGGCTTACTCACCGGGTCCTAACAATTACCAGAGCTACTCTCGAGCCGCTTCGCCTGCTCCGCTTGCTGGGTATGGCTCGCAGCAGGACCAATACCGGAGGGCTGCGTCACCTGCGCCTCTTCGTCAGAACTCATACGACCAGCGGGCTGTTTCCCCGGTGCCGTATCAACAACAATACGGTCGCTCTGTTTCTCCTGCACCTCCTCCGCCAACTCACTACAGCACCTACAACACGCGCTCTCCTTCGCCTGGACCAATGAGAGCCTACCAGACTGAAACTCGCTTCCGCCCTTACTCGCCGGCTCCACCTGTGTCCAATCAACAGTTAATGCAGTTCCAGCCCGCGACGGACGGGCCTTCTGGTGGTGCTCCTCCGCCTGCTCCTCCGCCGCATAGACAGATGACTCGCCAGGGCTCTGTTACTTCTTATATGGGTGGTCAGGATCTCTCTAGACAAGTTTCCAACCAGTCCTACATGGGAGGTCAAGAGCTTGTGCGTCAAACCTCAGCTCAGACATACGACCAGCGACCCCCAATGTCTCGTAAAGGTTCTCAAATCTCGTACCTGGAGCAACAGCAACAACAGGCTCCTCCGCCCCAGACCACCGGTCCTCCACTCGCCAGCAGCCGTTTTCGTGCCTATTCTACAGCTACCCCTAGTCAACTGGCCACTGCCACTCCTCCACCGCAGAGTCGCTTCCAGCCTCAGACTCCCAGAGCTGCTTCTCCGTTGCCCCCTCCTAATATGACGCCTTCTCCCCTTCGCGAGGCCATGGACGGCGTAATGGAGCAGCTCGAGACTCTGAGAATGTCCCGTATCATGAACGGCGATGAAGTTGCCCCTGTGTGGGGGCCTGACTCCTTCGATATGGTTACTCGCCAGTCTCGTAAGGAGTCAAATACCAGTCCACAGACTACTATGGGCTTGTCAGTTCAGGACTCCGGCTATGAGACGTGGAGTGGGGAGTCTTCCCAGACTCCTTCGCAGGTCAACTCTCAAGCCCAATCTCAGACTGCTCCTCCACAAGATGAGGAACCCATTGAGAAGTCGCCTCTGCCTGAACTCAGCAGCTATGTTGAGCGTATGGAAAAGAGCTTGGAACAGATGCATGAGCAAGCACCTGTGGTGTCAACCACTCCTTCGCCTGTTGACGAAGTTGGTACGACCCCCAAGGCCCTTGCTTTTGAGCGTCCCAAGTCCTCTATGAGCTTGGCTCGGGATGACGATAATGTTTCCAATGCTCCCTTCAAAAAGATTCGTGTTCGGAAGTCGGCGTATGATGTGTTGAACCGGACGGCTACTACTAAGACAACTTCGACCAATGCATCATCAGGCAATCAGAGCACGATTACGCAGAACAGCGATCGTAGTCTCATGAGCGGCGTCTCAGCTGGTGGCATTAGTGCTACCAGCGCCGGTAGCTTCGAGAAACGGCGTGGTCGCGCTCAGAGTGTCCTTGGAGTGCGTGGCGAGGCTGATATGGACCGCCCCGACTCGCCCTTTACTGGTGTCTCTTATCACAGTAGCCATGCTTCTAACGCTCCTGGTTTCCCTACCAAGGAGAAATCGCCTTTGGCTTGGCAGGACGAGGCTCCCGGTTTGGGAGGCCTTGTTCAGCCCAAGACGCCCAAGCGTAATATTTTCAAGAAGCTGCTCGACTCGGCCAAGACCAGTGTGGCTAGCAACCGCAACAGCATTGCCTTCAACTCGGATAAGCATTCGCCCAACCGCTCTCCCCTTCGTAGCTCGCCTACCCGCAACCTGCACACGTCGGCTGGTAGTAGCACCATCAACCTGCCGGGTACTGCGGCGTTGGCGTTTGGACACCGGAACAGTCCTTTCAATCGCTCTGGTGGCCGTGATGCTGGTCTTGCCAGCCAGAACAAGGCCGTCGATTGGGTCCAAGTTCGTAGAGATGTGAACAGATCCAACTCATTGAGTCGCATAGAACGCACCGAACGGTTGGATCGTGCGCGCATGCTAGATTACCCGGCCATTGATGCCGTTGAGGAGCTGTATACCACTTACCACGGTGATGAGGGTGCTGATGGAAACCCTGTCGATAATCCTATTGATGTAGTCAACATGAACCTGAACTTGGTTGACAAGAACTCGCGTTTCTTGACCAACATTCCTCCGAACACCACTGCGGGCCAGCTTGCTACTGGCTATGTCTGCCGCCCTTACCGTAGTGAGATCCAGAAGCTTCGTGCCATCTTCACCTGGGTTTCCGAGAAGATTTGCTGGGAGGAGGACTTTGAGGGCCAGATTGATACCACCCGAACTATTAACACCAAGCGTGGCTCTGCTGAAGAGTATGCCGTTCTTGTTGCTGAAATGTGTGAGGCTGTCGGTATCATTTGCGAAGTTGTTCGCGGTTACCTGAAGCTCCCAGGCGAGGGTCCTGAAGGGAATCACTTGCCCCGTTCTAACCATTGGTGGAACGCAGTTATTTTTGAAAACGAGTGGCGCATGATTGATGCCTGCTTGGCCAGCCCCTCCAACCCCAAGCGAGCCAAATACTCTAGCGTTGGCTCTTCGTCCTCTGACCACTTCTGGTTCCTGACTGTGCCTTCTGAGATTTGCTGGACTCACATCCCCGAGCACCATGGCCACCAGCACTTCTGCCAGCCCGTAGCCCATGAAGTGCTGCTCAATTTGCCTGGTGTTTGCCCTTCATTCTTCCGTGACTGTATCGAAATTCACAACTACAACTCCGCTGCCGGTCGTATTCAAGGCCTCGAGATGGTTCAGCTGAAGGTTAATGTCCCCGGCGATATTGAACTTGCGGCCGAGGTTGAGGTCCGCAGCTATAGCAAGGATTCTGACGGTGACACCTTTGAGAATGGCGAGATGGTGACAAAGAGGGCCTTAGCTCAGGCTGAGTGGCATGGTGGTGTCAAGAGATACACCATCAAGGCGGTTCTGCCTGGTGATGAGGGTCTGGGTACCCTGAAGGTTTATGCGGGTAAGCGGGGCCTGATGCACTCCATCAAGGATATCCCCCACCCTCTGGCCTTTGCCATCCCCATTTTTCACACTGGCGAGAATCCTCCTTATGACTTTGTTACTCGCCATCCGACTCCACACGCTCAGCGCCACGACATTTATGTCGTCCAGCCTCAGTGCCAGCGTCTGGCTCTTAACAACACTTTCGTCTTTGCCGTCCGCCAGCACCCTAGCGCTAGTTACGCCTCTGGTGCCCAGTCGGCTCTGACGCCTGCATCTAACCCAGCTGAGCCGTCGACCCCGTCTTCGCCTTACCACCGCCCTGGCTCGGCCATGAGCGTGAGTGCTTCCGGTTCAGTCCCGAGTAATGCTTCAGGTACCGTTGCTGGTAAAAAACCGGCCAAGCTGGCCATTCAGACTCCCGGTGGCAAGATTTTGCGTCTGATGAGAAAGGAAGATCGCAAGGGTATTTCAAGTGGTGGCTCGAGAATAGCGGATGAAGATGCTAGTGATGGTGGCACCTGGGAGACTATCATAAAATGCTCCGAAACAGGTACTTGGCGTGGTCTGGTGTTGGCGGATCGCACTGCTCGTTGGTGCGTGTTTGCTGAGTGGACCTGTATGTAGAGGGGAGATGATGAAGAAGAGAAGAAGGATCATGACTGAAAGAGGAACGAGAAGAGGGAAGAAGAAAAGTCGAGAGAAGACAAGTGTCTTAGGCTGCAGCTGAAGCCATGGTGGACTGTCATTATGTTTTTCGTCATTCTATTTTTGTTTGATATCCTAGGGATTCATGGTTTGGTTTCTTGGAAGTGTTCATGTATCATAAGTCGGTTCACATGGAGAAAGGAATTCTGTTTGTTTTTATTCTATTTTGCAAATTGCTTCTTGTTGATATATATTCTTAGCCTCTGTCTTTTTTTTTTCTTTGCAGATTTTAGACTTAATGTTTTTGATTTATCGCATAAATCTGAATCCCGATAGTGAGTTATCTGTGCTCATGTGCATATTGATATGAATGTATCTAGTGGAGATAGTTATAGTTGGGGTTATATGGGGCTTCATAAGTATGGCTTTTTTTTTGCAAAAAAAGAAATCAGTGAACTATGTGGAACAGGAACATATTTTACAATTGAATGCTGAGAGCCTATAATACAAATAACGACCACATGTTATCGTAGTGAGTTGACTAAGTCTTGACGTCATATAGGCCGTCGACTAAGTTGTGATGGTGTACATGAAGAAAGGAGCTAATAGAAACACAGACATCACCCAGTCTCTCATAATCACCACCATCATGACTATACAACGACTTCCTAACCCTTCTTCTCCTCTCTTTCTTTTTCCTCGTCCTTGGGCTCCAAGTTCTGTCTGTGGCTCTCCAAAGAAATATATAATGCTTTTCCAGCTCCCTGCAACGTAGACACCAACCCCACCCCCGAATTCTGCAACATGTGCACAATCTGCGCCCGCAACGCACCCAGACCCCCCGTGATCCCGCCAACCCACGAGACCCCGTCATGATCAAATGCCTTGCCTTCGATCCGCCCACCAACCAAGATCAACTTGGACAACGCCGTCTGTGTCAGCGGCTCATAGTACCCAGGGTTCTTCTTGCGCGACGGCGCCGGGAAATCGGGGCTCGGTGCCAGGATTGATAGCGCCGCGGAAAGATAGGCAGGTGAAATGGCCGGGATTAACAGGGCGGCGATGGGCCCAGAGAAAAGGGGTTCCATCGTGGCGTGGACGGTGTCCGTTCTCTTTTCAATCTTGGCGGTCGTGATGGCGTCGTAGGCCTTTTGCGAAAGATCGTGCAATAGCTCGCCGGTTTTGTCCTTGTGGAATTCAACGATGCGCATTGCCACGTTGAACATGCGGCCACGCAGCACCTGCAACTTGACAAACTCAGACAGATCCACCGGCTGCCCGTCGGGCGCCCCGATGTCCGCGGGGCCCACCTGGCGCAACGTAAGGTTCAGCTCACGGCGCACCGCCGACCATTCGGGGGCCGTCAGGTTGTTATGTTGGAAAAGGACAATCAGTGGGGTCGTCCGGAGGAGGGACGTGTAGCTACGGATTACTTGGGCTTTGCGTTCGGCGGGGGGCCGGGCGGAGGGGGGTTGCGTGGGGGGAATGAAGTTGTCGGGGAGGCGGAGGGAGGAGTTAGTGACGGTGGCGAGGGGGGCGGCCGTGGTGGTGGCGAAGAAGCGGACGGCGGGGAGGGGGCCAGTGGCGGCTGGAGGGGCGATGCGCCGGGTTAGTTGGCGGACTATTCGGGTCATTATCTGGTGGGCGGGGGTAGGCAAGTTAGCAAATCGGTCAATTGGGTAAGTGTGATTTCTACGGAAGCAAATCTGGCATGACTACATACGTTTATGAAGTAAAGCGTGGGTTATACTGAGACTTTCCCTCACGGACTCTTCCGCCGCCTCTAATCATGACGGAAAATGCAGCCATTGTCAGATTTTGTAGACAGTGCCTCACACTGTCACGACAACTGTAAATTAGTCAGCAACGTCCATCAGGGTGGGGCCAACGCTCAGCAGGACCCCTATCAGCTTGTAGCTTAAGCAAGGCTGTGTGGGGCAATTGGGGGGGGGGGGAGTTCTGATTGGGTTTTTACTTAGCATAGAAAGAGGGAAGAGAGCAGAAGAGCTAGGGCCAAGCTTGGGGTTTGGGACGCGCAGTCGTTGGCGCCTGCCTTGCTATGAATTAGTTGGTAGGTTGGCAAGTGCTGATGTGAAGAGTAGTTCAGCCTGGTTGTTATCGGTGGGACGGCGATACTTCTGACATCATCAGCAATTTATTTGCAATCTGCAGAGTGGGACATTTGACGTTGTTTAAATATCTCATTACTTTTGATTTTTTTCAGATTGCCCTTACTCATTGAGCGGGAACTTGTTGTCTTTCTTTTCTCTTGCAGCTTTTGATAGCTGTTTGACGATACGCACACTGAGCTTCCACGTGCTACTTTCGGCTTGGCATTGGAACTGGCGGCGGCTCTTACGACGATACGGCCCCTTCTCTTTCTTGTAGAAAGATTGGGTTGACACCAATTACAGACGTTGATTCTTAATATTTGCTACCATGTCTACTCTCGAGGAGCTCGACGACCTGGATCGCCAGGAACAGCAGGACAGACAACAGAAGAAGGAGTCTGGTGAAGATGCTGAGATGCAGGATGCCGAAGATGACATTTTGGATGAAGAGGTTCTGAGCCTGAGTACTCTGGATCTGGAGATGAGGAGACGGTTGTTGGAGAATGATGCCAGTATCATGCGCAGCGAGTACCAGCGGTTACTTCACGAGAAAGCTAGTATGCAAGAGCGAATCAAGGACAACGAGGATAAGATTGCCAACAACAGGTGAATTTGATGTTTTTTTTTCTTTTGTGGCTGTCATACCGGCCATGACGGAGTACCAGTGGCGAATAATCTGGAACTCCTGTTCGGCTTGCTCTGAAAAACAATGACTAACATGACATCACCACCAGACAACTCCCCTACCTCGTTGGCAACGTCGTCGAACTCCTTGAACTCGACCCCACCGCCGAATCCCAGGAAGAGGGCGCCAACATTGATCTCGACGCTGTTCGTGTTGGCAAGTCCGCCGTCATCAAGACTTCAACCAGACAAACCATCTTTTTGCCACTCATTGGTCTAGTAGATCCCGAAAAGCTGAAACCCGGAGATCTTATTGGTGTTAACAAGGAGAGTTACCTTATTTTCGACACCTTGCCCGCCGAGTATGATAGTCGAGTCAAGGCTATGGAAGTTGACGAGAAGCCCAAAGAGACTTACTCGGACGTTGGCGGTCTGTCTAAACAGATTGATGAGTTAGTGGAGGCTATTGTTTGGCCCATGAGAGAAGCTGAGCGCTTCAAGAAGATTGGTATCAAGGCGCCAAAGGGTATGTTCATAATTTTGTGCTCGTTCGTAGTTTGTTCATTAACATTTACGTCTCTTAGGTGCTCTCATGTACGGACCTCCCGGTACCGGTAAAACTCTCCTGGCCAGAGCTTGTGCCGCACAGACCAACGCCACATTCCTCAAGCTTGCCGGTCCTCAACTTGTTCAGATGTTCATTGGTGACGGTGCCAAGCTTGTGCGCGACTGCTTTGCGTTAGCCAAGGAGAAAGCTCCTTCGATCATCTTCATCGATGAGTTGGATGCTGTTGGTACTAAGCGTTTCGACAGTGAGAAGAGTGGTGATCGTGAAGTCCAGCGCACGATGCTGGAGCTTCTGAACCAACTTGACGGTTTTGCGTCAGATGACAGAATCAAAGTATTAGCAGCAACCAACCGCATTGATGTTCTGGATCCTGCCCTACTGCGTTCCGGTCGCCTGGATCGCAAGATTGAGTTTCCTCTGCCGAACGAGGAGGCCAGAGCGCAGATTCTCAAGATTCACTCGCGCAAGATGGCGGTATCAGATGGGGTTAACTGGGGGGAGTTGGCGAGATCGACGGATGAGTTTGGTGGTGCCATGTTGAAGGCGGTTTGCGTGGAGGCGGGTATGATTGCGTTGCGAACGGGCAAGACTAAGGTGGGACATGAGCATTATGTGGATGCTATCAGTGAGGTGCAGTCGAAGAAGAAGGAGACGGTCAACTTCTATGCTTAAGTGGGTGGAAGTGAGGAGGGAGCTGTGGGTAGGGTCTGTTGGAGTTAGATGCTCTTTGAGTTTGCTTCATAAATAGATAAAGCAATATGTTGAATCCGTCATCTACAGACTAGACATAGTTGATGTAGATTTTTAAGCGACGCCATAGCATGCTACCAAAAAAAGGTAAAATTACGTATGTTTACAAACTATACAAGTACAAGTGTCTGTTGCGTCTTTGACAAGATAAATACAAGTTGGTATTTGTATGACTATTACTACAATACAAAACATCATCCCAATATACAAAACAATTCCCATCATCTTGACACCAAAGTCTTGTCCTTCTCTACTCCCAGGTTCTCTTCGCATCCCCATAGTTTCCGTCAATTCATCAATCGAGAGACGCACCAGAGCAGTCCGGAGCTCCTCTGGCAACACACTTTCGAAATCTGTGACCTTGATACGAAGGAACCGACTGTCAAGTAACCTTGTGAAGCCTTGCCGGTTATGGGAAGATGCATGTAATAAAAAAACAAAGAGAATGTAAGACCGGACTCTGTCCGCTCTTAGGGATATCATGTGAGGAGAGAAGGATAAGACTGAGTGGTAGATGCAAAAAGGGATGATGGGTATAGTAATGTGATGATGATAGGTGATCGTAACGTGGGAAATCATGAGGCATAAGGAAAAGAAAAAGAAAAAGAAAAAAAAGGAACAACAAAAAATTAAGCACAAGAGAAAAAGACGAGTGACTACTACCCAGGACAAAAGCCGCAAGCTGAAGCCACGCAATGGTTTTTCCATAAGAAAAAGGACTCTAGACTCGCCGTCTAGGAAAAGGTTCCCATACGAGGACCAAAATACTCACCATCCGGCAACGTCTTCCAAGCATACGAGCCATCGCCATCCAAGCCGGTCTCCAAGACATTATTCCCCCACCAGCTCACCTCCACCTCCGGCAACTGCAGTGCAAAGAAAACAACAATCCCCGACAACGCTACGCCCGACGAAAAGGCAGCCGACAGCACATAGTTGTACTTGGACCACAAGCCAAGGAACCGCTTCTTGATAAAGAGCCACGAGAAAGCGCCGACGGGCACCGCCCCCCACACGTACGTCAGGTTGTACGGAGCGTACATCAGGAACCCGTTGAGCATGACGACCGGGTGGACGCTGCGGAGGACCCGCGACTTGGGGAAGCGGCGGGACAGTAGGTAGAAGATGACGACGAGGACAACGCCAAGCGGGAAGCCGAGGAGTGTCGCCACGTACTGGCCGCCTTTGCCCCAGATCTTGCGGGGGCCCACGGTACCCCAGAGGACGGCGGCGGTGAAAAAGGTGTTGACGCCAGGGCAGGTGAAGCGGAATGGGGCGTCGGAGGTGCAGATGTCCTTGATGTTGACCTGGTACTGCAGGATGCCGACGCAGATAAAAGTGGAGACCATAGTGGGGACCATCTGGGCCCAGAAGGTGAAGCGGGGCGCAATTTTTAAATAGTGAGTCAGCTTCTGGTCGGCGGAGAAGGAAAGAGCCTGCGCGCACGTGATGTAACCGTACGACTTGAAGTAGCACATGGCGATGGCGTTGCCCTCGACCCAGACGCCGCCGATGAACTCAGCGAGGACATTGAGGGTGACTTCGACACCTGTCATGGCGTAGATGATGCCGATGGGCACAACGAAGATAAGGCAAAGGAAGACGCCGTAGAGGACGACGGCAGGCGAGGTGTTGGTGGGCCAGGCGCCGATACCGGCGGCGCCAACGCCAATAGCAGCGATGAGGACGATGCCGTACCACCACTCGGGGACCTCGCGGTAGTGGGACATGAGGCGGTTGTGGACGTCGAGGGCGTTCTCCTTAGGGCCAGCGGGGGCGCGGCCACGCACGGCGTCCCAGACGTCGCGGAGGCCGTGCATGATTTCGTGGCGGTGGTAGAGGATGCCGTAGGTGACAGTGGCGGTGTAGATGGAGAAGAAGAACATGTAGGTGTTGACGTTGGCAGCGGACAGGAAAGGCGGCGAGTAGGCGGCGTACTTGGCGGAGTCAAAGATGCCGTGCTCATCGATGATGGAGGAGACATTGTAGCGCAGGCCAAAGTGGTCAAAGGGCTTGTTGCTGTTTATGGGGATGTAGCCGGTGTTGTAGGTGTTGGTGTACCACAGGGCGAGGATGATGGGCACAGCGATGAGGGCGCCGATGAAGACATTGATGGTGGAGAAGAAGGGCGCCATGAGCGGGTCGATGGAATAAGTGATGACATTCCAGTCAAAGGACGAGATGGGGTTGAGGCCCATGCCGGACTGGGCGCCGGTGACGGCCATGAGCTTGCCGTTGTCGGGGGCAATCCACGTCATCCACGAGAAGTAGGAGAGGGCACCGAACAGGTAGTTGGGCAGGATGAAGTAGAAAAACATGGCGGTGAAGGCGATGCAGAAAAAGCGCAGCCGCGACATGTTCCACACCGTCTTGAGCGGACCGGGCACGGCCGCGGAGTCGATGGAGGTGTCGTGGAAGGCGGTGTTGAGGGCGATGGTGACGAGCGACGTCGGCCACACGCAGTAGGCCGGGTAGACAAGGAAGCGGCGGCAGAGCCCGGCCATGCCGTAGCCGATGAAGTTGGTCGACAGGCCGACGAGCAGCTGGTAGCCAGCGGAGCGGGCGTAGGGCTGGTTGAAGTACTGCGGCAGCACCTGGATCCACACAATGTAGTTGGTGTAGGGTACAGACTTGGCGACGTTGGACATGATGGTGATGAGCATGTGCTCCTTCTTGTTGAAGGGGCCCGGGTTGAGCGAGTGACGGACGCCCCACAGGGTGAAGCCGACGTCGGGCAGCCACTTCTCGAAGGCCTTGCCCATGGGGTAGGCGAGCAGCTGCGGCACGGTGGAGATGACGTAGATGGAGGGCATGCGGACGTCGAAGAAGGCGTTGATGAAGGCGATGCAGGCGGAGAAGAAGATGCCGATGATCCAGGCGCGGATGGTGGAAACAGGCAGCGAGGGGTCATCGTGATTGTCGACAACGGCGCGAACCTCGGCATAGGGCGAGTTGTTGGTGATAAGGGCGACCTCGATTTTCATTTCCTGGATCTCGGCCTCGTACTTTTCGGGCATCTCGAGGATGGCCTTGTTGGCGAGGAAGGCCTCGATCTTTTCGACGACGCCGAGGGGGAAGTTGGGATCGCGGGCGAACTGCTTGTGGATCTCTTTAAGTAGCTGCCGAATGTGTTAGTGTCTGGCTATGACTAAGAAGCAGCCAGCCGGTTGGTGATGTCCTCATGTGTAGCCTAGAAAAATGTACGTACCAAGATGGTGTCGTCAAGAGAGAGGTTGCTGGCAATCTCCTTGGCTTCGAGGAGATCGTCGACGGTGGCATTGAGCTCCTCGATCTCCTCAGTGACGTCGATGCCGCGTTCGTTGGCGGCTTTGTGGACGTTGACCTCGCCATCGCCGGAGGCTGCTCTCTTTTCAGATTCGAGTTCCATCGTTGCAGAGTGACTCTTTCTTTTTCTTTTTTTCTCTGTTGTGTTAGCAGATGATGAATGTTACAAGATGAAAGTCACGACTCTGAAAAGACTAAAGGAAAGCAAAGATATAGTCTAAAGAGAATATGACGGCTTCGTCAAGGAAAGCAGACGATAGGGAGAAGGAAAGAGAGAACTGATAGTCTCCAAGAGACTTATATATAAACCCTGATAACCACCAAACAAAATTACTAGATTAATCGTGAAATCTCAGTACACACTCATTACACACGTACTTGTGCATGCAAGCATGTGGTACTTTGACACGGCCAATTCCTTTTACCATTGATAAGGCGACTTGGCGGGGTTAGATGGATAAGGTAGGTGCATCAAGCTCCAGAGATAACATTTATTCCTCAAAGAGGAGCAAGCAGCAAACAACAACAGACAGTGTTGCTCTCGATATCGCCGGTGGCCGGGGTGTAGGAAAGGGGGAGGGGGTGTCGGTATATCGGAGATGGCAAAGGTTTTTTGAGAATGACAGATAATAAAAACATGTGATGTACAAGGCGTGTGTGTGTGGGCTTGGCTGCTGCCAGTTGGCTGGCTGGCCAAGAAATATTTAGGAATGGATATGAGAAGGAAAGAAGAGAGATATGGTGTGCCAAGATCGGAAGACAGGGGGCACGAAGGGAATACTGAGCGTGTCGAGTGATAGAGACAGCTGCATAGTTGCTGAAGAAGGGTATCTAGTTACAATGTTGACTCTCGGTGATGGTTTGATTACTCTATACCAGTCAATTTACTATATACTCTCGCCATGGTTGATGTCTGTGGGCGTCAGCATCTCAAACGATGCGAGACATATGTACATGTGTGCATATGTACATACGTACATCTGTCAAATGACAAAACTTACTACATATTCACTGCAAGTTACGCGATGATTCTTGCACACAGTTGCACTCGCAGCTGCAAGTGGCCCTCGAACAAGGTAACCACCACATGTGGATAATATCTGGGAATCCATTTCTACGGGCGGGAAACCAAGACCAAGGTGATGCGGGGAGGGGTTGACCTTAGAAGTTTTTTTTTTGTTCTCTCTCGAGCTGTAAGAGAGAAGGGTGTTGCATTATCTGTATATGTTGAGTACAGCTGATTTTGTAGATTGTAGGCGGCGCAGTTTTGATGTTTTCCATTCATCATGGAGAGACAATACCAAGTCCCAAAAGTACTGTACATTCAAGTGGGCATTTAGGTAAGCCAGAGAAAGAGACCGAGATACAGAAAGGCACTGAGCAAGAATTCTTTGATGATTGAATGATTGCGCAGTTCATGTTAAAGCTTGCTTTGGTCTGTGCCAACATAAAGATGAGGGCAGGGATCTTGAGATATCAACATCAACCGCCGGCCAATCATGAATCTCTAATCTTGGGAGGACGCAATGTAAGACATTTATTCTTTGTTCTTTATATTTGACTGACATCAACTCGACCATTAAATTGACACAAAAAGTCTCTCAAAAATTCCACCATCACCCCCAAAAAATCTCCAAAGATAGATAATACTCACTCACAGACCCCCTCCCCTCCTCCTCCTCTTCCCCCCTCTCACCTCAAAATCGACATTTGCGATAAGAATGATGCAGGTGGTCATAAGTGGGTCCGTCCGGCCCACCTGCCAAATTCAACCCTCGTCTCCCCGAAACCAACCGCAACTGCTAACCGCCAACCGTCAAACCAACAATTCACAACTCGCAGCTATCTAATTTAAGAATCCTAGGCCTTGCTTTTTCACGTGACGAGAAAAGAAAGAAGCTCACCCATAATCTTACTAGCATTGGTCTCTGAAATTCGAACCTTCCATTAACAGCAAATTGTCAGGCGATAAGCAACATGGCCAAGCTTTTTCTGTTGACAGCTGATGGGAGTACTGGACTGGGACCAGGCATATCACATATTGCCATACCATATGTTCATAGATCACTATTTTGCTATTTTGCTGTCTGGAGGACGAAAGACGCGGTGCGGGGGCGCGGCAAATTTGGGGAGGCATGGCGCTAGCGAGGGTTTAAGAAGCGAATAAGGCTCAAAAAGGAAGGAGGTTGTATGTGTGTGTGTGTAGGGGGGGGAGGGGGGGGGGAGAAGGAGATATGACTATTGGTGATTCTGATTGGTGAATGATGGACATTATTCGAGTTTGCTTCTAAGATAGAAGCAAGAAAATCAGTAATTCTCTTCTCTTGATGGTGAAATGGCGAGATAGAGGGACGCGAACTAACATGATCTATCAATAGCCAGAGGTTTTTTTCAGAGTTTTGGGAATTGTCTGTATTGCTGTGCTTGATCGACTTGCATTGCACTCTTCGTTCCCCTCCCCGCTCTGTCTGTAGTCTGTCTTACCCTCTCACATCATATGCCATCGTCCCCTCTCGGATCACATCATTATGTACTTACTCATTCACAATCCGTTATCAGTTCCCAGCGCAACCCCAGCGGAAACGCTCTCCTCCCACTTCCCATTTCCCATTTTCCACCAACCAACCGCTGAGCTTGCGCTGCGTTGTATTGCGTCGATTTCTCGATTCCCGTCATGTTATGCGTGATTGTGTCCGTCCATCCGTGGTAAATATGTTTGTTATATGAGTCGAGCCAATGTCATCTCAATATCGATGCGGAGGATTGAGGATTAGGCGAGATCTCATGGGCGTGCCAGAGAGAGTGAAAAGGACCTTTGTTGTTAGGGATGTCTGATTCCTATCGCTCAATTGTTTCTTTTTTTTTGTTTCTTGTATTTCCTTATTTCTGATAGGGAATTACACCAAGTTTGAATTGAATATCTGATGCTGTTTAGAGTCTCTCGACGAAAACTCGCCGGGCGCCGGGTCCCTGCACCTCTCGAAGCGACAACGGATGAAATCAACGCAACTACCCCATTTACCATTTCACTTCATTCCTGTTCCCATTCCCATCCAGCCACTTACAT
The DNA here is from genome assembly GCA_030294605.1 of Ambrosiella beaveri. Lineage (NCBI taxonomy): Eukaryota > Fungi > Ascomycota > Sordariomycetes > Microascales > Ceratocystidaceae > Ambrosiella > Ambrosiella beaveri. The sequence goes on from JARQWA010000078.1 coordinate 107,785, forward strand.
ACTCCACTTTTGACTACAACAATGAATGCACTGATTGGCAATTCCTGTTTTGGTTGATCTGGCACAAATGTTATCAGTGAGTTGAGAGGGGGGGGGGATATGAAGCCTGTTTGCTTGTCTGTCTGTCTGACTTGGATGACGAAGAGAAAGGGGGAAAAAAAAAAGTTCCCGGTGGCGTTGTCTCTTCTTGGCTTGCGTGCTTAGCTTGTTTGGAAGGAGAGAAAAAAGATAGGCTTTGCTTGGCAAAGGTGTGTATTAACCCTAACCAAATACTAGGACACTGGATTGTGGGGTGTGATATGATGGGTGTTGATGAGATTCTTGTCAGAGCTTTCTTTTCCTGCTGGAAGAAGAAAGAAATAGAAGAAGACGCAGAAGTAAACCGACAGGAATCTTGAATCTTGAAGAAATTTCGTGTGTGTAAGCCAGAGCATGGGTATTCAGGATTACATAGTTGGTGACGTCCTGACTGAGATTTCGAAAGTTACAGTTCTCAAGTTGATGCTCAAGATAACCCTCCCCCTCCTCCTCTCCAGCACAAGTCCTTCCACTTAATTTTTGACCGTACCCTCACAATGTTTGCTTGTCCTTTGAGTCCTCACTGCAACTACATACCTCATCCCACCCACCTTGCTCCTCAGTCTCTCTGGCATTCACTGTCTTCTCGGCCGTTTCTTATCTATCGGTCAGCCAGTCGGCTTGAGTTGGGATGGTACGATAGTGCTTTTTTTTTTCCTGTTGGTTAGAGCTACATATTTCTGATGACATGCGGCATGATTTTGGCATTCCTCTTTTATCTTCTTTGTGGATAATCTTGAATATGGTGGCAACCATCATGGGCTAGATTTTGTTTTCAGTGTAAATATGTAGCTGGCTGAGATGAGAAGCAATTATTGGTTGTTGGTCACATGGAAGACAATAGATGATTCATGCCTTTGAACAAATCACGACAACTGGCTGAATAAGAAAGTTTCAACAGCAACATCGAAACGGCCTATCTAAGGAATCCCCGGAGGGTAAGCCTTATCAGTTTCAGGCCTTTTCGACAATTCTAATGATCAGGATCCGGTCTTCCCTCCCTCATAACGACTCAGAGCCAAAAACTGTCGCAATATCTGTACACATAGCAGTGACCTGCATGCAAGTAGTGTCATGGACCACCCGCTATCCTCCAACGCAAATTGACACAATGCATGAGATCCGAGATATCAAAAATGCGACTCTAGCCTGCCATTGATCCAAATATGTGTAAATACAACGCGCAAATAGAGACCAAGAAGCCATGCACATTACAGCAAATGGGTGGATGGAACGCCGGTGGAGAAGCTGTGGATGGGAATTCAATATAGTCCCATACAATAATTATGTGAGTGTGCCAGTTTTAGCAGGTTACCCCAAAGATCTCTGTATGGCGGGAGCTATTGTCAGCTGTATATGTATGTACGTGCATGAGTTTGATTTTATTTAAATATAGCAAGCACTTGACATTTCCAGGACCAAAACTCGAATAACCCTAATAGCGACTACACCTCCGTACTCCACCAACTGCCGTAACTTCCTGATCAACGTATCACTCCCCAGTGTTCCTTACCAACAATAGTCCTTCCCAATCATGAAATATCTCCCCTCCGATTGGCTCTGTGATTAAAGACGTATGTATCCACGTATTCAGTCAAGCATTTGTCCACTCTGCCGCTAGTCATGAACAAGTCAAGGTTGTTTCTAGTACGTAAGAAAATACTGCTTGGGGCAAGTAACACATGTAAATTCTACGGTCTAGGGTTATAAATATTTATGATGTTTGCTGCAAGTGTAAGCGCGATTGGCCAGGGATGTTGACGACATGAATGAATGGTGGGCAGACTTGCGGACTTGGGTCGTAAAAAGTACATGTTTATGTATGTCTTGTTTAATGGAAAACATACATATACATCATGTATGTCGTAAAAAGAAAAAAAAGGTGATGATGATGGGTTCGATTTGGAATCGTAAGTTATGGCTGAATGTGAGACATGGCCTGTTTGAGAAGACCAAACAAAGAACCTTTGCATCTTGTCTACCCATCCACCCGCCCATCATCTCCATTTCCCTTCATTCCTCCTCAGTTCTTCTATTGTCCCCCCTAAGAGCCATTTCTACATCTCCACCTAAACCTAAATCCATCCCGCTATTCCCCTCCTCCCTTTCCTCTCCTCTCCGCCAAGCCCTTCCAACACCTCCAAACCCTACTTGGCACCGTAATTACCGCCCTTTTTTTTCCACTCACCTTCCTATTCTGTCTAGCCTATCATCAATTGTGACTGGATGAATGTCGGAGAATAATCTGCTTTATATAGATATATAGATTATGGAATCAAGATGGTTCATTGAGGTGGTGGCGCCCGCTGGGTGGGTGGTGTAAGTGAGGGGGGACCTTTGATGGTGGTTCTTGGCGGGGGGGATATGCTGATAGACAAAATGATGAATACTGAATAGATATGGACTATCATTTTGGTGGCGATTTCTAAAGCACAGGAAATACACGCACTAACACAATATACTTGAATGCAAGACACGATTCATCCCTGTGTCCATCAATACCAGTCCCCATCATTCATCCCCCTCTTCCTCATCCACCTCCACCTCCCCCTCCGACTCACTCCCCAATCTCCCCCCCACACCCCCAACCACCTCCGCAACCTCTCTCCTCGCCCACCTCCACTCCTCCTCCCACCCCACCACCGTCAATGCCATCTCCTCTGCCACCGACATTTCCCTCCCCACCCTCGCCGGGCCGGCACCCCCCGGCCATAACAACCTCCTCTCCTGTTCCTTTTTCATTTCTTCTCTTCTTTTAGCACTTACTCCCGTACGCCCCTTCCCCTTTGCATCGTCCATGTCCTTTCCTTGATTCTTTGAGCCCAGCGGGCCCGATGATGATGGGGAGGACAGTCCCCGGGATTTCTCGGGCCACAGCTTCATGCGCACCACCGTGCCGGCGCCGACGACCTCTTCCCATGCTTGTGGGTGGACGACCTCGCCGTATTGAGTTACCAAGTCATATTGCCTCTTTTCAATCAACGGCACTACATTTGCTGTCTGAATCCCCTGAAATGCTGAGCTGATAAATTTCTCCATGTCCTGTTTTATGTTAGCCTTTTATTTCCCTCTTAGACTTTCCTGGGTTTATGTTACACAATGTGGGGCCGGGTGGGGCCGATGACGGTGAACCCCCTCTGGAAAACGTACCTCATAAGATTGACATTTGGCCACGGGAATCTTGTAGCACCGGTTAATCGCATCAATCAGCCAAATAACCGCTAGACAATCCCTCCTCTGCTCCGTCCTCTGCACCAACACAAACACCGTAAACGTCTCTTCCCCTCCTCCTTCCTGCCCTCCCCCATCTCCCCTCTCCACTCCAATACACGTCCGCATGATCCCCGGGGCATCCCCATCGTGCAGGAAATTGCGCACTTTCCGCTGCTGCGACGACGTCATTTGCACGTAGGCTTGGCTCAGGGATAACCCAGGGCACTTGGTAAAGGCGGAGGTGACGTGGGCGGACTGGGTGCGGTCGAGGATGACGGAGTAGGGGCCGGAGGGGTCGTGGTCGAGGATCATTAGTTCGACGTGAGAGTCGGGAGTGGCGGCGAGCGGGGAGAGGGGTGGTGGGTTGGGGGAGTAGGAGGGGGCGGGGGTTATGGAGGTGGTGGAGGTGGTCAAGGTGGGGTGGGGGTCGGGGGTGCTGTTGGTTGGGGAGATCGAGATGGGGGATGGCGGGGTCTTTTTGGCCTTGCGGGCGGGTGGGATGATGCAGAGGACGCGGTTAAGGAGCTTTCGGAATCTTGAGGTTTTGGCTGGGTGTTGGCTGGGTGGATCTTGTTGATGAGTTTGGTCTGCCGGTTGCTCCGGCTTCGCCTCTGGTGGCCCCAATGCATCCGGGATGATAACTTGTGTCGGTGGCAGTGGCGGCGATGGAGACGCCGTTTTAATCAATTTCACCCGCTGGCCATTCGCCACTGAAGACCTCCGCCGCAACGCGGCAATGGCATCGTCGGCCTTTTGCCGCTCAATCGGCGTCTGTGTCCTGGGGATCTCCTCGGCCCCGTCCACGGCCACCTCGTCGTTCTCCTTCTCCGAGTTGATGGTGACTTTCTTATCTTCTCCGGGCGTATCGTCGGCCTTGATCTTCTTCCTAACCTCGACATCCGACTCCGACTCTTCGGAACTCTCGTCGTTGTCGCGTCGCCATTGTCTGTATCGGTCATTTCCTCTTACTGCCCCCCGCCACGACTTACTTTCACTTTCCACACTCTTGCTCCTGTTTCTGCCATCACCCTCCCCACTATCTGACGGCGTCGCCAAATTCGGATCCTGGTTCCCCGGCACCCTCCCGGCATCCCCCCCCGGCAAATTCCTCAAAAACCTCGCCAACACAATATCCTTTTGCAGCGCCCGGTCCCTCCACGCGCGCACCAACGGCTCCAGAAACTTTAAATTCTCCCTCTGATAACGTGCAAGCAGCCGCTGCATGTGGACCCCGGCCATATATCGGGGGCTCGCCGGCTTAAAGAGGACGCGAGGCCGGTGGCGCCGGTGATTGTGATAAGGAGAAACAAAGGTCCGGGCGTGCAGTTGTGAAAGCTTGGCGACGCCTTCGAGGTAGGTGGCTTTGCGGGCCATCCATTCGAGTTGGGTTTTGACAAGGTCGAGCTTGGGAATTACCGAGGTCCAGGTTCCTCGGGTCATGCCAAGGCATTCTAGGAGCTCGAGGTCGTTGACGGGGTTGTCGTGGGGCTCAGTGTCGGAGCTCTCGTGGAGCACAGAGACGGTGCTTCGGAGTAGTTGGCTAGTTGTCTCGAGTATTGCTGTGATTGCCGACTGCATTTCCTGGGTAGGTGGACTCTCCGAGTCTAAGAGTATCCCCTTCATGCGACTCACGACCGCCGTCAACCAGTTGATTGTGTCGCTCATCTCTCCCAAAACTCTATATATCCTCCCATCATCATCATCTTTGTCTTCGTCTTCGTCTTCTCTCTTCAATCCTTCCACTCCAAACCCCACCGCTCCTGCCACCAAATTCCCCATCTCCACCACCCCCTCTAACACCACCAGAATCCTCACCGTCTGCCGTTCCCTCCCTTGCTCCCCCGTCAGTACATCCGGTGATCTTGTTGGTGATCCCATCGGTGACCCCCGTACGTAAACCTGCGGCCGGGATCCCACGAGGCCTTTGCGGAGACGGTAGTTGGGGGAGAGGCCGGCGGCGGACTTATCGCTGTTGCGGGTGTGGCGGAGGGTAGGATGGGAGGCGGAGGCGGAGGAAGAGGAAGAGGAAGAGGAAATGGAGGAAATGAAGGAAGAGGAGGGGTAGGGAGGGTCGATGTAGGATTGGAAGGGGTGGATTTCGGGCGGTTCGGACATGGTTGTGGTTGTGCGTGTGAGTGTAGTTGTTTCTTAAGTAAAGGCAGTATAAATTATAAGCAGAGGGTATCTCAAGGTATAAGTTATCAAGCAATATATCAAAAAAAAAAAAAAAAAAAAGAGAATCAAACATAAATGTCTCGGGCAAGACAGTCTTATAAAAACCCAAAATTGCCCAAACCTGCCCCCGAAACGGCAGGATCCTCCTCCTGCCATCCTGCCTCGCCTCTCCTTCCCTCTCCAGTCCAACCTCGTACAAACACAAATGCGTTGTCCGCCACGTTTTTTTTCTTCTCCGAGTCCTTGATAAGCATTTTGTCAGTGTCTTTTCGACGCCATCTATCAGCCACGGGCGTTTATTCCATGTACATGTTGATGTACATATCTATGTGTATATACACACCTGCATACACATGTCCTCTCATTTTGGGCATCACTCCGACAGACTCATTTTCTATATAGACAGTTTTCCTCTTTCTTTTTCCTTTTGTGACTCCCTCGACTTTGTCTCAGCCGAAGAAAAAGAAAATCGAGACTTGGTCTCTCCAGTGTGGCCGCCCGCCTCCTTCCCACTCTTTCCCACCTGCAGATCCCGCAACGTGGCACCACTCGCGACTTCCCTATCCGTCCAACGGCACAACGGCCCCGTCCCTCTTAGTAATCGCCGCACACCATCACCAAGTAAAGTTATGATTAGTCTTTGATTGTTTAATTATTTACGTTCTGTCTTGCAGACGGGGCTTTGTCAAGGATGAAGAGTGAAAGGGAGATAACAATGTGCTATGTGATGCAATTCGGTTTACATACATACATACAGACACATAAAAAGTACATACAATACAAGAGCCTGTCACTAATGATGCAGTCTTTTGACTAGTTAGACTTTGCCTTGTAATCTTGTGTGCGGACTTTCATGTCTCTTTGCCATCTGCATCCCTAAAGCACACATCTGCCCGTCTGCACACCATCACCCACCTAAAATGCACAATGAACTGTCTTTCTTCTCTTTCTCATCACATCTTCTTCCCCGTCCTCCTTCTCCCCTCTTCATCCCGCCCATTATCCACCCTCACTACAACCCCCGCAAGCCCGTGTCTACTTCAGGAACCCCCCTCTTCGCAATGAGTGATCAATTTCATCGCGGCCCAACTCTTGGTCGCCTGTCAAATCACCAGTTTATCAGTTTCAGGCACAATACCACCACCATGCAACCATGCAGTGCAGTCATGCAGCCAATACAGTCCCTTAAGTGCAGTTTAGGCTTTGGCTCCACTTTTTGTCAGTCCTTAACCCGGATCCCACGTAGACAAATCAAGTAACTCGAGCAGGCCTGTTTGCATCCTGCCAAGCTGCCAACATGAGTAACATAGGCTGAGACAATGTTGACAATGACTAATGGCTGTCAAGTGTAGAGAGAAATTGGAGAGGTTTTTATGTGAGGTATGTGCCTGATCTCTGTTGATGCAAGGAAAATCCATTCGCTCCATGTTGAGTTAAGGCCAGAGATTCACATATTGTTTACTAGGGTTGGGGTTTACAACCGGAACATTAGGCCGTCTAGGAGAAGACAGCAAAAATGAAACTTTGTCACAAGGCCAAACTGCCTAGTTTTCTAAATACAAAGGAACAACAATATAATAGTGACAACAATAAAATGAGCCCCCCCCCTCCCAAAAATAAAAGAACATACAATACCGGGTATTCCCACATGGTCACCCACCGTAGTACTGGTCCGGCGCTCTGCGGCTTGACTATGGGGGAGCAGACGGGACCCCGTATTTTCCACAGGCTATGGTCGTATGTGAAATGGTTAGCTATTTACTATGATTATATATATTATTACACTATGGTCTGTAGTCCGTAGATGCACACAAACAAGGCAGAAAGACCCGAATAAATGCGGGTGTAACACAAACTTGTCGCGGTTGGGACAGGGAAAGGCTGCGGTGATTAGGTGGGCGTGGGTAAGAGGGATAGTGGTGGGATATATTGTGGGATAATTTACAGGAGAGCATGAATTTGGAGCAGATAAATGAGGTAAAGTCACATTGACATGAAAGTCGTGGACGCAGGCCCATGTATATGTATATGTGTATACATACATAGCTATCTTCCTTCTCTGCCACTCGACTCCACTGCCCACGATGAGAAAACGTGGAAATATAGAGGCAGGTGTCGTTGTCACGTTTGCAGTCATCATGTATATATCACATGTACAAGCATGTATTGGTCAGGGGCCGGATACTCACCGGAAGGAACAGCCACCAACAGATACCACCACCGCCACCGTATATCCTTCCAGATGCGGAAGCCGAAATATTTCTCTATGAATCCTACATGCGTAGAAAAGCAGTTCCATAGTCATCAAGATGGTAATAATTTACCGCCTCCAAGTGGCCCAGAAGTGCGATGAATAACAGAGGATACGGAGCGAATGTTGTACACCGGTGACCTCCGATGTTCACTCGATATCACACTGGAGAATATATCCCAGCTCACGAGCCAATATCTTGGCTGTCACGAGAAAGTCTTGTGAGATTGCTGCCGTCAATGCACATCAGGACGCTAGTGGCATTCTTTGTTATTTCTTGGCGTGCAGCATGAATCTTATGTACGTGATATCTATGTTTCAATCTACATAATAACATATGTAAATAGTGGTCACGTAATGAGTAAGTGAGTTAGTGGCAAATGTTTGGAAACCTAATGGAGCCCGTCCGACGGCGCAAAGGAGATCGAGCCTTATAGGAGCAGGGGTTTGGTTCTACGCTGGGATCCATTGTGAGGGTAGGAGGTTATGGACAAGGAAGGTTGTTATGTTCCGTAGTTACACAAAGATTGTGGGGATATATAAATCTAGGCCCCATCAGACCTCGTCCACCAACCACATCACCTTTTTTTTGTTTCCTCTTTATTCCCAGCATCACCTACTAAACACCAAGACCTTCTAGATGTTTGACTTTAATTCGCTTGTGGTATCTACTCTCTCATCACACATCCAATCAACCAACCAACCATCCATCCATCCCCACGGTCCATTCCCCGTGCACAGACCCCCATCACGGCCCTCCACATCGGCGGACAACGCTCCCGGTTCTCCGACATGTGCCTTTGGTTCTCCGACCATCTACGCTAAAAATTCCGCGACAAGTCTGTGGACAGAGGAAAGAAGTTAAAGTTACAGTGATGTGTTGGATGTGTCGATAGGAAACATCATGTATATATAGATTATCTACTCCATATTATATAGCATATCAATGAGTCTTGTTGGAGAGCATCTACAAGTCTATCTTTCCATAGTACTAGTGACTTTTGCCGCGCGTGATGGACAGACATAAAGCATGTGGTCCATACAAACAAGGACTCGAGATTGCCGTTCCTTGTCCTTGTCTATGCACCAGCAACATGACTAACGCTCGTCACCAAGGATCAACGCCTCTACATGCCTTGTTCACATACAGTCTCTCCGTACTTACATCTCTACTTCATACTTATTTGTTTGTCTGCTTATTTGCCTATCCTCCTCGTGTTTAATTCCGCATATATTAGTCCACAATACCATGCCCTGGCCCAACCATCTCCCCCTCCCCACGCCAACTGCCACGTTATATGCCACACCACAAGCCCTCGTCGTCCTGTATTATATACTTGTCTCATCTCGGGCCCATTGCCATTCTGCCCTCCGTAGCCGTAGTAGACTCGCAACACTCGGACCTCAAACATGTTCCTCTCAAAGATAGTGTTTGTCCATTTGCGTAGACTTCAATAATCAGCATCCGCCCCTTGCTTTCTCGTTCTAGAGATGTTCTTTGTGTATACATCAGTCTTCTCTCTTTCTAGAAATTCACTAGCGTGATTCCTCCCGTGCTCTACTCATATATGGTAAGCCAACCAAGTCCAACGGCCGACTTTCTCTGGAAGAAAGCATCCACTAGCTCCGTCTTTCACCTCTTCCTTCTTCCCCTTCTCCTTCCCATCATCTCTCTCTCTCTTGTCCCTCTCATCACCCCCCAAAATGCCCGACGAAATCGCCCTCTCCACCATCCCTCCCGCCGCCGTCGGTGGTGGCGCCTCCAAATCCACCCACGGCCTCTCCCTCTTCCCCACACCCACCTCCCCCCTCGACCCCCTCCGCTGGCCCCGCCTCACCAAAGTCCTCGCCCTCATCTCTGCCGCCCTCTTCAACTTCACCGCCAACTTCGCCGGCTCCGGGCTCTCAGTGGCCTCCGTCGTTTTCCAGATGCAGTTCCGCAAGTCGCAGAGCCAGGTGAATAAGCTCATGACATTGAATTTCTTGCTGTTGGGGTTAGGGAATATGGTGTGGGTGCCCATCAGCGTCAGGTGGGGGAAGCGGCCAGTTTTGCTGGGAGCGATGGTTTGCTTGTTCGCCGTGTTGATTTGGAGTGCCAAGGTGAAGTCGTTTGATGAGTTATTAGCAGCCCGGTGTCTCTCCGGGTTCTTCTCTTCTGCCGGCGAAGTAAGTAACTTTCTCAATGTCAACTGAAACGCAACAAAAGAGACCGAAACTAACCACTTACCCCAGAGTATCCTTCCCGGAATCATCTCCGACCTCTTCTTCCTCCACGAACGCGGCCACTACATGTCCCTCCACATCATCCTCATGGTCTCCGGCACCGCCATTGGCCCGCTAATCGCCGGCTTCATGGTCTCCTATTCTCCTAACACCTGGCACGACTTTATGTGGGTCTGCGCCGCCCTCTCCGGCACCACCCTCCTCCTCATCTTCTTCCTCCTTCCTGAAACCTCCTTCGCCCGCCCCCCCGCCGCCGCCGCCACCACCCCCATCGACCCCAACCGCCCCTCCTCCAACAGCACCACCGATGAAAACGAAAAAGAGAAAGCTCCCGTCCAAAATTTGACTACTAACGGCAACGGCCTCACGGAAACCGGCGACGTCTCCGTCGTCCCCATCTCCTACCCCGCCGCCGTCTGGGCCTCCTTCGGCAAACCCAACCCCAACGTCAATATCCTCCGCGCCTTCACCCTCCCCTTCGTCTTCCTCAGCTCCCTCCCCGTCCTCTGGGCCGTCCTCATCTACGCCACTAATCTCGCCGCCCAGCTCATCCTCATTTTCGCCTTCCCGTCCCTCCTCTTAGCCCCGCCGTATCTCTGGTCGTCCAGCGACGTTGGCCTCATGCAGGTTGCCGCCGTCATTGCCTTTGTCGTTGCCATGGTTGGTGGCGGGTATGTCTGCGATGTTATCACAAGCAAGGTCATCCTGCGGAACAAGGGCATATTTGTCCCTGAGCAGCGGCTGATTTCGATGGCGCCGGGGAGCCTGATTGCTCCAGCGGGGTGTATTCTGGTAGCCTTTGCCTGCGATCAGTCTCTGACTTGGGTTGCCATTGCCTTTGGCTTCGCCATGAGTAAGTTCTCCACCTTGTGTAACCCAAGATAATCAATCGTTACTAGCCTCTTCAAAAGTCTCCTTTGGCACCATCTACTCACCGTCGATTGCCACCACGTACCTTCTTGATGTCTGCCCCCTCTTTGCCCAAGAGATCCTCGTCGTCATCAACGTTTTCAAGAATCTCGTTGCCTTCCTCTTCATCTACGTTGCCGTCGACTGGGTTCACGACAACGGGTGGATCCAGGTGTACATGATCATGTTCATGGTCATTGCCGTCTCCACTCTTCTGACGGTCTCGCTGTACTTTTTCGGCAGACGGATCAGAGCGTCATTTGACAAGGTTATCGTCAATGTGGCGGGTGTCAGAGGTTGAGGTTGAGATTACACAGTCTTGGAGAAGAAAAGAATAATGGATGGAGGTGGCAAAAAAAAAAGGCACTTAAAGTGTGAAAAACATGCTCTCACCAACCGAGGTCGAATCGGTGACCTTTCGATGACGATCTAGGCAATTACAGTCGAACGTGATAACCAGCTACACCATGGTGAGTTGTCGACAGTAGTGAATTACTGCGTATGGCTTAGTTAGAAGAGGAGACTGCTAAGAGGGCTTAAGAAGGGAAGTTTTGGTGGAGTCGGTGTGTTTTGCAGCCTTGTGGTTTGATGAAGTTTCTTTTCAAATTGTTTGTATATTTCTCTAGACCAATTTAATTTGTATTTTTTATAGTCTTTCAGCAATCTTTCCATGCTAATATGCCTTTTTCTCATCATGATGTGTAATACTAGGGTTAATACATCCCATCAACCCCCAAACATTCAACCCCTGTCATTGGTCACCATAATAATCCTCGATCTTCGGTCCCCGGCAAATTCTTCAAGACAGCCTTTCTCTCTCTGTGCCTCTCCACGAACAGAATCCCTACAAATACACCAACTCTTTGTTCATCGCCCTTTCAATTGGCCACGAGTTTCAATTCACCCCGTCATGAATAGAACAGAGCAAACAAGAAAAAGAAGATTGATAAAGTCTCCACAAAAGGGTTACCCACTATAAAACACTATGGATTTCTGTTATCAGTCACTAATGATACACGATGCCAATGGTACTCATAGATGATCGCAAACAGTTAGCGGCAGGCAACCGGCGATAAATTTCAAAAGATATGGGTGCACTGATAGTAAAAGAGGTGTGATCTTGTAACCACCAAGCATTGATGAACCAGACGGCAAACAATTTGTGTAATCATACAAGTATATCCTTCTATTCAGATATCCTCAACCAAAATCAAGCCAAACAGTAATAAAAAAGCGACAAACATGACAACTTCCAATACATGTACAAGTCTCCCTCGGAGATAACGAGCACACCATCGGCCCTCTTAGCCAATCAATCATAAACCAGTCTGTCCTCACACTCACTCATCATACTCCAATCGGTCCGTCGTCGGCTATTCCATCCTACCTGTATTAAATGAAACCAAAAAGCATGCCTGATATCTCTCTCCCCCTTCTTCGTCTTCTTCTCCATTTACATCAACCCATAACCCAAAGCCCGTGCAACCTCGGCAGTGTCTAATGTACCGAGAAATTGCAAGTCGCCAAAAAAAGGACACCAAGCACATCCCCTGCTCAGTGTAGCTCAAGCAACAGCAGCGATACTGAATCGCAGTTTGAAATAAAAAAAACAAAGGTTAAAAAAACGCAGTAACAAGCCGTATGTAAATAATAAGTGACAGTAAATGCCGTGTGAAAAATCAGATAAGACATAATCGTCGCAAATGAGGAACTTCTGATGCCACTGTAAGGAGCCCCAAAGTTGGGGTTGCTTTTTTTGTCGCGTACCAAGCCAACTCAATCCGCTAGCGTTCTAGCCCCGAAAATCCCGAGGCTACAGGAAAGCTCACCATAGTTAGACCAAGAGCTCCCCTTCGCCACCTCGGAGTTTTCGGAACAGCAGAGAACCTCCGATTATCTCATGTCCTTTACCGTAGAGCGCAGTAGATTTCCGGGTGTCCTGAAAGAGGCGATTAATGTGTAGTCAACCAAGAGGTTGCCCTCTGGTTAACCTTTTCTTTTTTGTTTTAATGGTATGTGCGACCGGACGCTTTACGCAGAGGCACCAGCGGCGGCAACGGCAGGCTGGGCGGTCGCCGCGGCATCGGCAATGGTCTTGCCGGTTCCAGCAAGGCTGGAGCCACCCGCGGGCCGCTTGCTCTTGTAATTGGCAATGGCAGCCTTGATGGCATCCTCAGCCAGCATAGAGCAGTGAACTAGCAAAGAACCAATGTTAGTCATAAATGCGCCTCAATATACCTTTGCTTCTCGGCGGCGAAACAACTTTTTGTTTCAGCCTCAAGATGAGCAAAGCAAATTTGGGAAAATTTACGCTTCACGGGCGGCAAGCAGAGCTCCGACGCAATGTCGACATTCTTAATCTTTGCCGCATCCTCCAATCTCATACCCTTCACCAACGTCGTCGCATACGAAGACGACGCAATCGCCGACCCACAGCCAAAAGTCTTGAACCGCGCATCAATAATGGTCCCTGTCTTCTCGTCAACCTGGATATCCAACTTCATAACATCACCACAGGCTGGAGCACCGACGAGACCAGAGCCAACGTTGGGGTCCTTGCCGTTCAGAGAGCCGACGTTGCGAGGGCGTGTGTAGTGGTCGATCAGTGCTGGAAAGGTTAGCGGGGCGTTCAGAGAGAGATCATGGTAAAGGTAGAGGGAAACAACTTATCTTTCTCATGGTAGGCGCGGCGGATGGGTATGGAGACGATGGGGGTGCGGAGGAGGGTGAGACGGGCAGCCAGTGGGCGGGCGGTGCGGAGAGCGGTGCGGATGGGAAGCATTTTGAATGTGGGTATATCTTTTTGTCGTAACTGGATTTTTGTAGTAAACGGCTGTCGTGATGAGAATTGTGTAGCTTGTAGGAATTCGTTGAGAACAATTAAATACAAATTGATCTGTAGGAAAACAAGAAATTGCAGAGTTCCGCTTCAAGATATCACGGGCTATATATCGAAAAACGCTATCCAGCTTAGTAAAACCCCACGAGTCAGAAATCCTCATATAATCAAAGAAAGTGGAGCCCCTCTCCTTCCCCCAAGATTGATAACGCATTTTTTTTTCACGTCAGCAGCTATGTTCCCTGTCCTACAGCATTGCATTAAGGGCCCTGCCCCCTATAAATGAGGCCTAAACAATCGGAGTTGATGGAATGCTAGGTGGCAAGGGCGGTAACTCTGCGCCCGAAAAGTGACAAAAAATTGCCCTGAACCGTTGGTTTGGAGCAGCGGCCCGCTTTTCTGGTGTCGGATTTAAGATTAAGACGGAATATTGACGTTTTGACTAGTCGTTAATGTAAACCCTAGTGGCGGGAGGTAGAATTAGGGTTCTATGCGCGGATCTGATTAATCATAGTGCGTTATATGGGTCAGTATAGGGTCTATTAGGGTCTGATTGTTCAGTAAACAATTGGAGTATTGCAGGATAGGATAAATGATGTCAGCGATTTAGTGATGCCGAACCACAGGTGAATTATGGAGAGTTGGATCGACTCAAATTTTTATATTTGTTATTGATGGACTCAATCTCGATGCCTTGTTGGCCTGCAATTGTATAATTATGCCAATTTTGTTGAAGTTTGCCTTCGGCTACAAACGGTGGGTGAATTACGATATCTTATAAGGGCCCAGCCATGTCATGTTGTGTAAGTTACTCCAATTTACGCAATGGAATGCAATGCATGTTAGCGGAGAAGCCATGGACTAGGCGTTGTGAATCCAATAACCTCGTTATCGATCGGATCTGATTAGTAGATGGAAATATCAAATATCGTAATGGATCCGTCAGGAGGAAGAAGACTGGTCACGGGACATGCAGATGGCATCGCACAGTGTTGGCGAGATTTACTTTCATGCTTGTCTGCGATTCAGAATAGACGGGGCGATTAGATAATGAAAGTCTCACTAAGCCCCCGATTATTCGGAGCAGTAGGTGAATGGGGTTTCAAAGCGATATGAGATTATCGTGTGTAGAATCTCATAAAACGCATGATTCTTTTCCATAGTCGTATAGATATGCATTTATCCAGACTCGCATCATGAGCCCGGTGGCGGTGATGATGGCATCGGCGTCCTGGTTGACGACTGAATGAATCATAAGAGTGTGAGCGAAAGTAAGTTGAGTTGTGAGAATAAATGAATACACGGAATCATGATGGCAAGCTTTTCCCTTTCCCCGCTTCCGATGTCAAAGGCCTAGAACCTCGGGATGGAGAGAAGAGAGGAGTAGGGAGAGGGGTGAAGTTTCCTCCATTAGACAGACATTGGATCATGCCTGACAAGCTAGCTGCGCCGTAGCTTGATAGGAAAGACTAACATGTGAGATGTCTCATCGAAGGCGTGAATCAAGTTACGCGGGGCCTCCGTGTGTTTGTGTGTAGACCGCTTATCGAAAGGATCCGGGTACTAAAGACTGAGTTGGATAAGATGGATACGATGTGCAATCTATCAGTCAAGTCTACACCCCTCGGACACGTCGGTCTGACGCTCACCACTTACCTCAACGGTCCAGCCAACCGTAATCACGGATGTGCATTGCCCTTCTATACCTTCTAAACCCACCGCATACATCTGTACATACATGTCACTTCCACCCCTATATACACACACCTTCTCCCTTCTCCCCACCCCACCCTTCCCCTCAACTGCATCCGGACCAATATCCGTACCACCAACCCCCCCCCCCCCCTCGCCAACCCTCCTTTCCAATCTAAATAACCAACCTGCATATCACAACAATGAATTCACGCACCCTTTCTTTCTCCCTTCTAGCCGAAGAACCCCTCCGGTTTATTTTCTTCCCAGCGACACCTCGTATCCTTCTAAATGCGTATAAGCCAAGGTCTCTGAACGGGGGCCCTGCAGGTTGGGTGGCAAGCGAAGGTGGGATTCCAAGAGGCTGTCATGTATATGTAGACATGTATAGATGTATAATCTCGGACGCCTGGACAAAATCGGCATACAGTCTTGCTTCATTATTGTTGTTGACGATGTTGCTGTCGATGTAGAATTTCTTGGAGTAAGCAAGAGGAATGAATTAGTTATCCGATCATGTTGTAATCATGATAATAGTAGATATCTTTTTTTGTATTGGCGATATTGACATTGGTGGTGGTTCGTGTCTACGGCTCTCGTTCTCTCCACAGTTGATACTGTGGGGGATCTGGGGTTGAAAAGTTGGGGTTTGTGGAGAGAAAGAGTGAAGAAACTTGTGCAATTGCCTAAAAGGGATAGAATATTCAGCACCCCATATTTGTAACTTAATTCAAGTTACAAGAAACTTTTTCAACGTCGTGTGATTAGGGAAAAGATGGCAGACTTTCTCGGCATTACCGAAGTGGTCTTGGAAGCACATTTGGTTTTTTTTTCTCTATATATTTTGTATCCACAAATCTGTGTGTGTGTGCAGTCTGGTGTCAAAGTTTCTGCCTTCATGATATTGAAGCTCACTTGGAGCACCAAGCACCATTCCAAAACGGGTAGGGAAAAAAAAGAGGGTTACCAACCATTCCTTCCTTCTCAGGTCCCCCAGTAAGTTAGTCGGCCCCTTCTCCAAGAAAATCCGGTGACTCGGTCGATGCTCGGTATCTTCCAGCCCTTTAAAAACAACGTGAATATTGATATGTATAATTTTTTTGCACCAAAATGTTGCAACAATGGTCTTCGGCTCAACCCAAAGCAAATGTCAGATTTTCAGAAGAGGCGAAAAAAAAACAAACATAAAAAGGTAGAGAAGCGCTTGACAATAAGACAAGATGCTGGCGATACTATTTACTGGATTGGGATAGAGGGAGAATGAGAGGGGATGTATATTCATCCATTCATGTCAAGCAGATCCATGATTTGATATATTTGGTTTTTACCCTGGGTCAACAATCATAATATTGAACTCTTGACTTGCCTTTATGTGAATAAAAGATAAAAATTCGAGGACATAATGATGTGCTACACTGCACGCTCGCCGAAGACCATCTCGGACTTGACATTTATGCAATTCCATGAAAAGAAGAAAAAATTGCAGAAAAAAACACAAACATGCTTCAATATCACAATATTCGGACATGTGTGGTTTGTTCTAGAGTGAGGCTAAGGAGCTTAGCTCTGTGGGTTGCTTGGGGATTGCGATGAAATTAGCGGGGCAGGGGAAATTTAATAGTGTTTTCTTTTTCCTTTGGTACTTTTTTCTTTGCAGAGTTGATTGATATTTAGCTTCTATGCGGAGGAGCCGATTAAACAGCAGCTAATTTCGATTTTTTAAAGGTCGATGACGATGACGTTGTGTGGATGAACATTATGGACTCTATCTTCTGATCTGGCGTTGCATCTGGGCCATCACGTCCGACAAACCCTCGATCATGACAGCTCTTGACAGACTTTACATTTCTCGACAAGTTCTCGACCACATTGCAACCTCATTTTTTTTGTATGTAAATATATATATACATTAGCACCGGAGAAATCCATCGTCATGCCCGCTCTGGTAATCTGCTACGGCAACATGGGACGTCTGCATCTCAAAGGAAGCTCGGAATAGAACGAGTGACACTTTGTGCGTGTGTGTGTGTGTGTGTGTGTGTGTGCACTTGGGACCTGGGGAAAGAATAAAATGCAGAATAATTTATCGTGGGAGTTCATCAAGCCATTATTTGGGAGTTGCGTTTTGATTTAGCTTGGAGACAAGGGCCGATTACATCTCTTTAGTCGGGAGGAGGCTGAAAAGGCATTTTATTTTTCTTGATGATTTGCCCGTGGTGATGTTGATTTAATTAAGTATATTTATATATATAGCTCGTGATGCTCTTCTCTTCGGTTTTCACCTGGGATAGACTTGGTGTTTCCAGCACCGTCTGCCCGGGGCACAGTTGTTTCTGCCGACGGTCGATCTGACAGATATTTTTATAAAAATTACCCCGCAACATTGTCCATCTGAGCATCCAAGCTCATCAGAGACCGAAACTAACAAAAGCTTGAAGCTTGAAGGTTCGAAGCTTGATATCTCCGCATCACAAAAAAATGTCGTAGTCTTTGACATCAGATCATCCCTTTGGGGAATTTCTATTTTCCCGCAAAGAAAAAAAAAAGACAAGAGAATTTCTCTCGCCAAATCCCACGATATCTCCCCATGATGCTTTTTATTTTCCGTTTCTCCATGCCATGGACCAGGCAAGAGCAAGAGTGAGCTGATGTCAAAAACCCTTTGATTTTTATCCCAATCGAGTCATTTACATTTACTGAATGCCGATCTTTTTTTTTTCTTCTATACAACGCCTTGTCTTGTCAACTTTTTTTTCTTTGCATTTTTCATGTGGGTCTTCCGGTTCTTTTTCTATGGCCTGGTCTCTGGATATTTTCATCGTGATGCAATAAAAGCGACCATTTATTTTCAATACTCTTTTGCCCAGCTATCGTTTGGCTCCGATTGTCAGCTTCATAACAGACAGGAGAAAGGTTACGTTGTCGCTGAGACTGATGATACCGTAGTCCAAAAGGAGTAAAAGCGTATATATATTGGCGGGGTTGAATGGTGTCGTAGAACGTCAGATATATATTGAGTGAGCCAAAATAGAATACAGAATCGTTATCAGTAAACTTTCGCAGGTCATGACCCCTTTATCTGATCATTTGTTCCTGTTCCAAGTAATCACGCCTTCTTTCTTCATCTTCTCACGAGCTGACGCTAGAGGTTGTGAGAAAACTTGATCGTCCGACCTGATAATCATCAGGTTGTTTGATGCACCCCCCCTCCCCTCCCCTCTCCCC
>JARQWA010000079.1:0-24511 GCA_030294605.1 Ambrosiella beaveri
GATCCAGTGCTTTGTCTACCGGGCCTGTGTCTAACTCTACTTCCACTGCTCCTACTTCGAGATCCAGTGCTTTGTCTACCTGGCCTGTGTCTAACTCTACTTCCACTGCTCCTACTTCAAGATCCAGTGCTTTGTCTACTGCTCCTACTTCGAGATCTAGTGCTTTGTCTACCGGGCCTGTGTCTAACTCTACTTCCACTGTTCCTACTCCTATATATAGTGCTTAATCATCTACCCCTACTTTGAGTACTAATGTTTTATCCACCGGCCTATCGTCTAGATCTAGTTCCTCCTCTGCCTCTGCTTCCTGATTTAGTTCTTCATTTGTTCCTGCTTCTAACTCTGCTACTTTGCCAACTCCTGGCACTGCTACTCTCACTTTAACTTCCATGACTGATGCCACTGTCTATTCTGCTCCCATAATTTTCTCCATTGCCTCCAAGACCTCTACCTCTTCTGCTGTCTCTGCTCCTCCCTCTGTTGGTCTTTATGCTGAAATGCCTATTGCTTGCTATATCCAGCAGGGTGTATCTGGTCCCTCCTATGAGGCTAAGGTCGGTTTTTGTGAAGGCCTTGATGGTCTTGGTGATCTGGCTGACACCACTTTCTCCTTCTGCTTCGCCACTCAGGGTGGTTACACCACCTATAACTGCATTAAGGACAAGCTTACTGGTGCCTGCCATATTACTATCCCAGATGCCTGCCTTGCACTTGCTGATTATAGTATCTAATATCCAGAGGGTTACCTGCTTTGCTGCCCTTGGTCCATACCAATACCTCCCAAAAGTTACATCCTGCATGTCTATCTCTATACTTAGGAGTTCTCAGACTGTTGCCTGCCTGGAGGAGGCATTTGGTAATAGCTTTTAAATCTATTTAGATAGAGTTTCAGCCATCAATGCTATCATGGGTGATAATTATGATTACCATGTTTTTATTTTGTTTGTATTGATGATTTGGTATTAGTAGTTAAGTAGTCTTTGGTGTTGATGGTGGGTTAATCTTCATTCTGTTTCGCCTAGTCCTGGTAGTCCTGATAGCAACACTTAAATTTGAATTTAATTGGATTATATGATAATGTCAACCAGTGACTGTATTAATTATCTTTCACATCTGCCAACATTCATCACACCCCAACAGCCACACCTTACATAATTGGCCCTGTAGTACTACACCATTTCATCCATCATCAACCTTATGATGATCCTCCTTTAGACCTGATAGTTAGATCTTAATAATCAAGAATATCATCACTCTTCAATAAATAAAGCCAATGCACTGAAATTTACACTGTGATTCATTATGTTCCAATAATCAGCCCTAAAATTTATCATGAATTATTATCACCTAATCATCAGAATGGTTTTCAATCTTAACGTTGCTAGTCTTTGCATTAGTGGTCACATTCCCAATCAGCTGGCTCGGACCTACTTATGCAGTCTTTGAACGGGTTAGGGTTGAAAGTGTCAAGTGGATCCCTAGTCAGACTAACTGCCGGCTTCCTGCATACAAGGAACTTGCCCTGCAGAAATCTCAAATCGTATGATCTCACACTTCAGCACTTGTGACCTGCTGTATCTTGTCTTGTGTTTGCAAACGAAATTTTCAGTGGGTATTTATCTCCCTGCTCCCTCTCGTCTTGACTGCCGCCGAGTTGCTTCTTAGTGCAGTCTCCCGTGCGCCACATCAATATTCTGTCGTCTTTTACGAATCACAACTTGACGGAGTTCCTCTAACGGTCTTTACACGTTGGTGTCACATCGGTTGACCCACACACATCGTCAACCAATAAGCTAGACTCCCGCATTTGAATCGTCATCGTTCATTGGTCCATCTATTCCACCAATTCTTGCGCTTGCATCATGGATTGTGTGTGACCGACAACTATAACACCCGGCGCAAAAGTCTCCGGAATCTGATGCATCAATATCTCCTTCTGTGAAAGTTGTGTCAAGTGTGGCACGGAGAAAACTATGACAGGTGTCATGTGTATCCTGTGATTAACTAATGGGCTTAATACTAATTAGAAACCAGATATCTAGTTCAACAAGAACTGTGCTGAGCCCTGGTCGCGTTCCTCTTTTTGCTCCCTGATTTGTGCAGAGATTATTGCCTCTTAAGTTGACTGCTGTGTCGCGCCGTTCTTCCCCGTTTTAATCAGCAAACCATATTTTACTATCTTGACATATTGCACTTTCGCAAGATGCCATCAAACTCAATGAAGAATCAAAACCACAACCGGAAGTGGTCCAGTTCTAAAAAGTCTGGTTGCAACCTTGCCACTTCGACGGGTCGCAACCCCCAAGCGAACAGTATCCAGTACCAACCCTGGGGCCGTTCCACTACTATTCAGACCTATGCCGCTTCCGTCTCCAATAAAAAAACCAAATCTACTAGCAAAGCTTCCATTACTGATCAGTCATCAAAGAACTTGCCTGAGATTACCCCAGGCTATAGCATTAGCAATGTAGGTGTATGGCCATCCGGCGGTCAGAATCCACTGCGCATTGCCGTCATGACGGCCCGGGCGTCCAAGAACCACAAGACCGATACGGCGTCTACACTTTCGATCCGCAAGCCCAACGGCTTGCAGATCAGACCCGCCAATGTACCATCTCCTGGTTCCTCGAGCAACTCAAAAAAGTTTATCATCATCTCCAAGGAGTCTCGTGCAGGCTTGATAGCAGGCTCTTCTGTTAATTCCCAGTCATCTAGAATCACTATCCAGAAATCTGCACCTAGTAAGAGGATCGAAAATGACTGGAATAGCATTGTTTCGCATCCTTTAGTAGACTCTAGTGGGTCTCACGATCAGCAGCTCAACAAGCGGGGGACTCATATTAAGACTGTGACAAAGGGATGGGCCGATACCGATTCGGAAGAAAGTGTTCTAAATCTACCTGCCGATCTGGATCACTTAACCGAGACCGCAGCGTCATCCACTCCTGCCACGGAGTCAAAGCAATCATGGCTCCCAAGCGAGGAGGATGATCCTCGGGAGTACTTGGATATCCCCGGTGTGCGGCACCCCTTTCTCAACCAGATGCGTAAATGTGCGCAAAAGGATCCCAAGAAAAACTTTGGCTATAGCTCAACGGATACCAAGGTCGGATCCGCCGAGTATCCACCGTCTTCAATAAGTCGGCTAGGTGACAGCCGCGGAGATCAAGCTTCTGTAGTCGAGGAGAAGCCCAAAACAGAAATTTCCATTTCTACTAAAAATGCGGAATCCCTGGTAACCCAAAGCTCTTCGTTCACCTTGGGTGCTTCGTCTCATCCTGTGGGTACTCGAAGAACGGCGAATACTCCTGCTTCATCTCAGGAAAAGAATGGTCAGGTCGAATTTAAAGACATGGATTGGGAGGTCAAGTGGAAAACAACTTCTTCATTTAAAGTCATCCGACCCTACATATCCGATATCGATCCCAACTTTACAGTGACTCTCGATCGAATTCGTGACATCATAGAAGGCAATTCTCCATACCTGCCATCATCAAAGCGGTATGAACTTGAAACTTTGGATGATTTCCAGTTTCAGAATGATTCTGCCTATGGCTCCCATGTTGGAGCTACTTACTCCAATTTGAGCCTCAAACATCCATCCATCGATAATGACGGGAACAAAGTTGCCCTCATTGTAGCCTGTTCCAATTCTACACATAATGGTAATGTCACGGAGCGGGAGGTTCATCACAATATTTTACGTGCTGCATTTGATTCTGAGAGTCGTGTTGTGATTCAAGAGCTGGATCAAGCGCAAATCTGCTACCAGTATCTTGTGGATGACAATATCTCGATCCCGACGTCCGATCGCTCGTTGACAAAGACAGCCTATCTCAAACTCCAGGGTGAACAGGAGCTCTTGAAGGGATTCGCTCTTGGTCTACATGTTGATCCCGAGAGCAATTTGCGAGCCAAGATCCGGTCCTACCTCAAGAGAAGTGAAGTACCAACCATTTCTCCATCCATATACAGACTTATGCGGTCAACCCCATTTGGTATCTTTGTAGCCAGCTCAAGTGTCCACGATGTCATTGCCTATTCTCGCTCACGTCTTTCGGTGTGGGCGGCCAGTTGGTTCAAGCGCATGGATAGCTTCCGGGCCGATTCCGACGATCCTGTACCGAGACTGCCGGTCCTTCCCATCATCTCGGCGGAAAGTGATATCTGGAGACTCTACTTTGCCTGCCGTTCTACGCCATCGTCGGTCGAGCTGGTCGGCCCGGTGACGATTGGGTCGACTGCGATGATCCATGAGGCTTACAAGCTTCTTGGAATTTTGAAAGTTCTAGACGATTGGCTGAACGAGACGTTTGTTGCCTGGTTGGGTGCTTTGGTCGGGAGCGATGTCTAGATAAGGACCCCGTTCTCGGAAAGACCCGCTCCACCATCCTTGTCAAATGGGAACAGACAGCCGGAGGATGCATAAGGCTGTGGATTATCGATAGTCCACAGTTAGTCGAGACCCGGTGTCTGCTGACCAGTACGATTCCGCAGTCAAGGATGTTTATTGTTCAGGCTAGATTGATCTAAATCTCTAGACGCGGATCTCTGCTTACACATCTGAAGTCCCGGGGACCTTAATTGGAGATGACGTTGGCCGCTAGTAAGTCACGGGTTAGAGGTATCGCATAAGTGCCTGGATAAAATTTCATCGTTACTGAAGATGTTGAGAAGGGACGATGGCCGGATTGGAGTCATTTCGGGCCGGTATGTCTCAGCCCTCAAGGCTGAGACTAATCATTCGGGACATTGAAAAGGCAAGTAGACATGCCGAAAAAGGAAATCACGCATGTAAAAAACGAAGTGAGATTTTGAAGGCGGGATGGTGTTGATATTCGCCATCGCAACACTATTTAAAGAGTTCTCCATCTCAACTGCTCTCTCTTCCAGCAACTATTTTTCTATTTTCTCTTCATAGTCAGATTCGAAGAGGTTATGACTAATGCGTTCTTTTTTGTTTGAATCAACTGCCTTCGATATTCTGGTTGCGAGTGCTACGTCTTAGGTTTAGGCCAATATTTACTACGATATAAAGCAGTAAGTGGTGACACTCTCTGGAACACAAGTTTCGGGGCACCAATATTCCATGATCAATATCAGGAATCATCTTGGTTGATATACTTCACTACACAAAGCTACTTTCTAGTTCATGATTCATGAGTAATGTTAACTAACAGCGATATCAGATTATTTTCTAACCCACAACCTCCACCATGTCGGTCAACAACACTACCGAGGCCGATCGTTATCCTACACATTCGATCCGTAACTGATCTTTAACCAGGCGAGTTCATGGAAATACGGATCCAGCTCGCGACTTTATCCAGCCAGTAGTTTCAGCCTACTGGCCCACAATCCGCAAACGTTACCAACCATACTTTTCCGAGTTTTCTCGGTACTCTTGTTGTACTCTTTGGTGACTCTATCGTTGCATAAAAGCAACTTTCGAATGGAACTGCCGGCTCCGATCTGAGTATAAATGCCGCATGGGGCTTGCCGTTGGCTTTGGCATTGTTGCCTCCGGCAAGAGTGGTGCCCATCTAAACCCTGGCGTCACTTTCACTGACTGTGTTCCGTGGATTGACTGCAAGAAAGTAATTGGCTATATCATCGCTCAGTTGCTTGGCGGTCTTGTTGGGACTCTCATAATGTACGCCAACTATGTTTCGGCAATTGATAACTACGAAGGCGGCAAAGGTCGCCGGACTGTCACTGGTGCCACAGCCACTGCTGGCCTTTTCAGCGCCTATCAACAACATTTTCTTAACAAGGCTGGTCAATTCTTTTCTGAATTCATCGCCTCTGCTGTCTTAATGGGTGGCATCTTGGCCATCACAGATCGGTCTAGCCTGGGAACCCAGTTAACTCTGCCGGCCGCTGTGGGTATGCTGATTTTTGCCATCGGCATGTGCTTTGGTTGGGAGACTGGGTATGCGATGAACATTGCTCATGACTTTATGCCCCGTATCGCTTCTGCCATGGTTGGATACGGTAGCGAAGTCTTCTCAGTCGGTGACTATTACTTTTGGGTTCCCATCGTGGCCCCTATTCTCGGGACGCTGTTTGGCGGGTTCCTGTATGACCTCTTGATTTATGAAGGCGAGTCACCGGTCAACATTCCGTGGATGAACTTTCCTCAAATCTATTACAACTTTATCGGTATCTTTGGCTTCGGGCTTGAGAGTGATTCTGAGAAGATAAAGGACTTGGAAGCTGGACATAGTGACTCGCCAGATTCCAATGTCAACATGTCCTCCAAGGGTCAAGACCAATCAACCCCAACTCAGGAACCTGTTGATCCTCATCTGGAGCGGTGGAATAACTTTATTTTCCCTCTACGGCGCACTAGCAGTGTGCCAACACAATTTGGGAACCCCATTGCCCATGGTGCCAGACGAACAGGTGGCCACGCACATATGTTGTCTGGCTCTACTGCTATCGATGCTGGTTTAGAGAATCAACAAGAAATTACGTAGTGTAGTGACCTCAAGGTAATCAATCTCACAGGCATAGATGAATAAAAATGGAAGGTAACAACCGGAGTATGGTGTGAAGGATTATCAATTGATAGATTCTGGACCTACCAAGGTTAATATTAAATCGTTCTTTAAACATTGCAAATCATATCCCTCTTGTGACATGTGGAGTTTGTGTCACCATAAATTGCTTCAAAATCCAACCTATAAAAAGTACAAAAAAGAAGTGTCGAAGGATTCGGTGATGCTCACTACCAGGGTAGAACTAGCGCCCTTCGCATTATTTGATGTTCAAAGTTGAATATTAGTACGGCACTCTAACCAACTGAGCTAAGCAAGCTAATTGCTGTTAAAGGCCCCCCAGCCGACCGACTATATGGATCCGACGCTGCAAAACGGTCATCTTCCGAGTCTTCCATTATCACACAACATTTTGGTGTTGCTTGTTGCGGCCCCGGCGCGTTGAAGTGCAGATGGGCAGGCTTTTGTTATGTATGACAGATGCTTGATGTGCCGGTCTCCTGCAGCTCCTGGCATTTTCTCCGGCATTTGATGAAAGCTGGTCTTGTTTGCAAGTGATATTCTGCCATTGGCGTACAAGAAGGCTAGATGCATGTTGCGTTGACATTCTGTAACGTTTAGTGGCGTCTGATGTTCGTGCGGTGCTTCACGGTGGGGTAGATCTGGTTGATCATGTATCACAGGGACGTATATATATTGTACGTGATCACAATGGGTCTACAAACATTTGCGTCGACATTGGAATGCAATCAGCTCTTGCTTTGGGTCGAAAATGGCTGATCTCCCTCTGAGATTTACCCCAATACCTCATTTGTCATGAGTTATAAAAGATTCGGAGATCGGATGTATAGATGGCACATGTTATTACGTCTCCATGCAGGAACAAGGGTTTTGATGAATAAAGATTGAATTTCAGAATGTGAGAAACGTCGTCACACATTGGTCCAGATAATAACAAATGGCCGTAGCAGCCAAAGATCTATTATGGATATAGATAACTCATATTGCATGTGATAATGCAATACCTTGGATCCAGATGCAACCAAGTACAGTCATGTTGAGATATAAAAATTGGCTATACAAACGCCACATCCAGAATTCAAGTCAGGGAACCCTTATTAAACATTCAGCCGATGCATCACGGTCTAAAAGGGTGATGAAAAGAGCAGATTGGATAATTGGTAAAATAAGTCATACAGATTAAATTGAAGTGGCAAGCTCTGTTGAACAAAGAAGCCGTAATGAGCGTAAGAAACGAAGGTGGAGGTTGTTGGTAGAAAGCAAGATAGAAAATAAAGACGAAGTAAATAGAAAATAAAGACAACTTGTACTTTGAAGAGAACGTCGTAGAATTATGGTCATCGTAGCGTTAGATGCCGCCTTTGCTTTTTCAGAGCAGATGAAACGGCATGTAACGAGCTCCATTGTGAAGAAACCCTGCAGATCTTCTTTTGTTTTTGGTACTCAAGGGAGAGCGGACGTCACATCATGATCAGGTCAGTCGCCCAGTCAAGAGCACTCAATCAGTAACGAAATAAACCCATACGCTCATTCTCGCCACCGCTAGTACTCAGTTCACCATTGCAACTCAGCAGACTTAGCAATAGGTCTTTCAAAGGAAATCCCGGCATTCCCAAAAGCCGGCATGCTCATCCGGTTGGTCCGCTTAGCCCGCTGTTGCTCCGCAAAAGTGCTGCTGTGGGACCCGGTGCTAGAGGTTGAGGGCAAGTTGGGGGAGACGGGCAGGACGGGCTCAAAGTGGAGGGCGTTGATGCGTGTGGCGCCGGCAGAGGCGCCGACAGTAGCAGAGCTGTAGTTGCGGGTGGAGGTGGAGGCAGAGGAGGAGTAGTTGGAAGAGCCGGTGGTGGCCGGGGTCTGGTAGATGTATTCGCCGTCCACGTAGACGGCGTTGGACTGGAAAGTGGAGCGGCGATGGCGGCGGCGGGTGTAGCGCTGCTCAAGGCGGAAAAGCTCAATCTTGGCCTGAATGCGATCAATGATGCCCATTTTGATGGTTATTTGGTATGTGTGTATGTGTAGATGGAGAAAGTAAGGTAGAAGGCAAAGGATGTGGTGGCAAGAGCTGAGACTGTTTATATGCGGTAAAGACAGATATAACTTTTTTGGTGTGTGGGGGTTATGCGAGTTGTATGACCAACGGAGCAACCAAAATGACGACGACGGATATTGGACGGCGAATTAGATGGAAGTGTGGAGAGCCGTAACTACCTTCTGCGGGATATCGGGAAAGAAACAGAATGCAAAAATTAAAGGAAATATAAAGGGAGTAGAATGAGAGAATGAGAAGTAGTAGATGAGAATGGAAGCAAGAATGAAGAAAGAGCAATGAGATTCCTCAAAGAATCAAAGAGAAAGTCTCTTCATGTTATACCCAAGACAGAGAATCGAAGCTCACATTGAACGGGCCCAGAATGGAAGAACAAGGGTTCCGACAGGGATTTGGCAGAGGAAGCACCTAGAGCCAGAATCAAAACACTCACAAAGAAAAAAAAAACAAAAGAAAAATAGTCGCATAAATACCTGGATTTTTCTTTGACACTCGGTTGCCACATATTGGGTAAATATTTACTGAACTCAGGCACTAGATTTGCAATCTTGGCCACTGATCCTTGCTTGCCACAGACGTAACATGCGCTGCGAAACAGGGACCGATTACATGCTTAGTAGAGCTCTACAGAAGGATTTAGCGGAGGATTTGTCTTCTCTTCCTATGTTCTCTTTGGCTTCTGGCTTGACAAAGGGAATCGTTGGAAGTTTAGGCGCATACCATAGTCTAGAACTCGGCGAATTTTGTTCTTAAACCACGCGATAGAGTGGGGTATTTGACAATAACGAGATATATATAAAACAGCTAATGCAGGTCCGAACAATTTTCTTCCTATGTATATACGCTATTTGTATTGAAATTTATGGCTTGTCAGTCTTCACTCAGGAGACATCGCCCATCCTATTGAATTCTTAGACATCAATGTGTTTGCTCTTCGACTTCATGAGCGTCTCACCATGCTTGTTTATTAAGTGGCATGAGCCTGCTTTGTCGAGTGCAAGTCAAGTCGCTGTTTGGTGATAAGCCTGTAAACAGGAGGCTGGGATGTTCAAAACTTGGTCAGGATTTCCGTCCATGAGAGTCCAAGCAGTCTGGAACTGAGAAAACAAACCCTCAGGAACCAGATCAACGAGCCTGCCAAAAATGGGGTTTGAGGGCTATATAAAAGTCAAACTTTCAGAAATGTCTCTGGTCATGAGAAGTCTAGTGCCAAGCCTCTGATGAGTTCTTTCGGTTTATATAAATGACAGGTATATAATATTATAGGTGAGCTGTATATCGCAATTAACAGCTGTTATATATGTGTGTGTATCATTAAAGACAAGTGGTGTAAATTGCAATACTCTTCTACAAGCCTGCCCTGACATCATGTCTGGCTGATGAATTTTCCAGGTACACGAGATGCCACTCCAGAGTCCATCCACTCTTCAATCTCGAATCCCAGTCCATTGTTATGTCCCTCAAGCGCAACCCTCAAGGTCTAGTATTTGGTTCATTTTGAGACTTGCCCTGAACATGTAGAGTAATCATCACAACTGGGCTGAATGGTACATGTGTCATGTTGGTTTCTATATTCTTCCTTGAGTCAAACTGTTATCAAGGCACCATGTATTTGAATGTTTCATGACCCAGACACATAACCCTTTAGTTCAGTATCTCACATCACAAGGCTGAATTGATAACCCAAGCACAGATTCCCTCTTGACTTTGTTGTCTTCCGCTATCAGAGGCTCAACTGATATCTCTCACAAACAACCATGATAACAGATCTTGATCAATACCTTGCTGATGGGCTACAGTTAGGTATTCCCTTATTGGACGAGTGTAACTTGTGCGTTTCAATAGCTTCAGATCCCTAAAAGTGAATAGTCACTTTTCTGAATTTTTATCTCAAGTGTATAAGTTTGTTTTTGCTTGATTCACCTTGTTCAAGACGAATCAATCTTTCGTAGCATAATATGGCCGTTTATTAGTTATATATAAGTTCACATTGTTCTTGTCGTTTCATTTATTTGCGGCTGTCATTTCTCGTCATTGTCTTGACTCGGATTGCATGTTGCATGTTGCCATAGACAAAAGGAAACATGTCAAACGGAGTTAAACCCCAGTGGTTCAAACCGTGGCTTTGACTTATAAGCATGTATAGCCACCAAGTCGCAATACGTTTCCTGGGACTGACACGCCAAACGTTTCTTGAAATTCACTCTCTGCCCTGCCCTGCCCGACGTATATACGTCAATCTGGAATGCATGATGCTGTATGGCATAGTGGTCAGCGTTCATGAAACACCCATCAATACTCATTGCTGTCGCATCTGTATACATTCTTGAGCACAACAGCGGCGACTCCATCATCTATCTACAGCTACCTAGGAAATTGATCATCACCATAGCCATACTCTATCATCAATATCTCCCATCAAGCCAAGAGCTTGATAACCACCTTTCTCCACACCATTTTATGTCTCTGTTATTCACATAGCATTGCAGTGCAGTCTGCGCATTCGTATTAATTGATCAGCTTGAGTTCTGGCGGTTCTCTATCACGTTTGTTCCTGCATCCACGAGTGGATCTGTGTTAAGTTCGCCTGTGCACGGTTCCCCGCGAGAAAGGTGCACTAGCACTTGAGGTGCAGAGGTAATCTTCTTCGGGGCTTGAGCGTTTGTTTTATCAAAAGCACATGGTGGGTCGGCGATGTTGGCATCATAGACCATCGTTCCAAGTTCCGGTAAAGGTGTAGTAGGTGGATATACACCCTTCCGTAACGTAGTCTTTAATGGTCATATCAATCGGGCTCTGTGAAAGTTGGCCAAGTCATCATCGGACATTCTTGGCCTCTTTCAACTGCGATAAATATCTATGCTTCCAATCCTCTCGGCAAAAAGATGGTATCCTCGTTCCTCATATCATGTCCTTAGCGAGTACTGAAGAAAACATCAAAATCACAACTATAATTTTTCTCCAAACTTCCAGAAAAACTGTACATTTTCAGATCAGTGAACTTGAAGCTTCTCTGCCGACTAATATCGTTTATTCCGCAAATTTTATGCACAATTTAAAAAGTTGAGCCACGATATGTTGCTCGGGCTTCCAATTGGATTTCGCCTTCCTATCTCAGACCCACGAGGATGTTATGCAAAGTAAATTAACCCTAGGGTTGTTGGCAGGGATGCGGCCTTGGTCATTTGTTTTGCCGCAAGCGATATTGCCCCGCCCGGTGAAGAGAGTGTTGTAGCGCCGGTACCGATATTTGAATGTAGATAACCGGTAAGTGATAAAGGCGTAGTTTTTTTCTATACAATTTCATTGACTTTTTCAATATCGAGCAACTCTTTCTCGTTGTAGAGGAAGTCCTGATTGTGGAAAAGGTGATGAGGGATGATGCGTCATTTTCCGTTGTATCACCCGTTTCTACCCCTTTCACCGGCAGTAGACATCAACTTATCACCTCTCTCCATTCTTTTCTTAACATCTGACGGGTAAGATGTGGTCAGTTCGCTGCTGTCAAGTACGATTTCCGCATCGGTGATCATTACATTAAATGAGATTGCTTCCTACGGCAATTAAGCTGATATTTTCCCTTACGATGTTAGACTTATATCATTTTTATAAGGGTATAAACATTAGGGTATTATATAGAATATAAACACGTGCTTATACCATTAGGGTATATAATGTAGGGTTAAATACAGCGCCCGCATAGATTGTATATGCCGCAGCTGATAAGTCACACGGATTCTTTCCTCATCTGTTGCGGAAATGTCGTGAGCTCTGTTTACTGTAACTTCATGTGGCAACTTCCCCTCAGTAGCATATCTCATTCGCGATCTGGTTCTCATGTAGGTATGCCCAAAACAACAGAGTTGATTTATAATAGGACTAAATCTACTAGCACGCAACTGTCATCGATAATTACCATTGATATACATACATGATCTGTATGCACTTTGACTATATGGTCATTTGCAGTATGAGGAAGTCTGATGTCAACATCTTGTTGGGTGACGAACACCTGTGACATGTGTCGATGCGGCTGAGCGGCTGATGTCTCACCTACATATTCTGATCCTGACTTCTCCTTATATCTTGTTTATATGTAGTGATTTCTCATGACATCTACACAATCAAGATACCGTTCTACAAGTCTTTACTCGAACCCCGTTTGCAGACATTTTGATCTTGTTAATCTGAAACTATGACATCATTTGTACCTGAAACCCAACCTCTTCTTCCTCCCGATCCATCTGTCCTCGAAGATGAACCTCTACTCCATAACCCATCTCGCGAACTCGATAACATGACTACACCAGAGACCGCTGTTACAGGCCGGCATCTAACATGGTCATCTACATATATCCTCATTATATCAAGAGTGATCGGTAGTGGTATTTTCGCAACTCCCGGCACTATCGTCCGTGCAGTCGGTAGTCCGGGTCTAGCATTATCGCTATGGATCGTGGGTGCCATCATAGCATCGTTTGGATTGTCAATTGCTCTTGAGTTCGGAACCATGCTCCCCCGGAGTGGTGGAGAGAAGGTGTACCTCGAGTTTGTGTATCGACGGCCGAGATTTTTGATTTCGACGATAGTCGGCGTTTACTTTATACTTTTGGGCTTTACTGCCACCAACACTGTTATCTTCAGTCGCTATACGTTGTTTGCGCTAGGCTACAACGAAGCCTCTGAGTTTGTCCGCAAAGGTCTGGCTGCAGGTTTACTGACTATTGTTGTCCTGCTACATGCCATAGTTCCGGGATTGGGTGTCAGAATCCAAAACTTTCTTGGCTGGCTCAAGATCGGGATCGTGGGCTTCATGATTATATCCGGCCTCTGGGTCGTCTTATTGTCAGATAGACAGTCAGACTTAAGCATCACCGACATTAATCATGGAGTTGATATGTGGAAAGCTGATAACTTCTGGTCTGATCTGTTCGCCGGGTCGGTCTGGAACTGGGGGGTTGTCTCAACTTCACTCTTCAAAGTCTTCTATTCATATGCTGGTCTCGAGTCTGCCAATAATGTGGTGAATGAGATTCAGAACCCCATTCGAACCCTGCGTTCTGCCACAATCACAGCTTTGATTACCTGCTGTTTGCTTTATCTTCTTACTAATGTGGCCTACTTCATTGTTGTACCATTATCCGAAATCAAGGAAAGCGGCGAGATGATTGCAGCATTGTTTTTCAGTCATGTTTACGGATCTACGTTTGGCCAGATCTTGCTTCCCCTGGCGATTGCTTTGTCTGCTGGCGGCAACGTAATGGTTGTTGCTTTCACGATGGCCCGTCTCAAGCAAGAGATCGCTCGGCAAGGGTTTCTACCATATGGCGAGTTCTTATCGACGACAAAACCATTTGGCTCTCCACTGGGGGCTTTGCTTATTCACTGGATTCCATCGATCCTAGTCATAACAACCCCACCCTCCGAAAGAGTCTATGATTTTGTCTTAGAAGTGGAAGGATATCCTGCTCAAATATTTGCATTTGCTGTAGCTGTGGGGTTACTGGTTCTGAGAAAGCGGAACCCGGACCTCAAACGCCCGTTCAAGGCATGGATTCCTGGTGTTTGGCTCAGAATAATGTTAAGCTTAGCTTTGTTGACTGCACCATTCTTCCCACCGGAAGAAAAGTTCAAGGATGGTATATGGTATGCGGCATATGCTGTGACCAGTGTCGGAATGTAAGTGACTGTGTTTTCGTTGGCCTGGAGCCTCCACTGACTTTCACCCGTTTTTAATAATAGCTTGTTGTTGGCCGCAGTGTATTGGAGCATCTGGGCGGTTCTGTTGCCCTGGTGGCATGGTTA
This sequence comes from Ambrosiella beaveri, assembly GCA_030294605.1. Lineage (NCBI taxonomy): Eukaryota > Fungi > Ascomycota > Sordariomycetes > Microascales > Ceratocystidaceae > Ambrosiella > Ambrosiella beaveri. Next base: position 14,374 of record JARQWA010000079.1, read on the forward strand.
TGAATTGAAAGAAACAATTCATATCTTATCGGATAGCACTAGCATAACACTGATAGTTCGGGCGTAGATACAGATATAGCATTGATTGCGATAAATCAAATATTTGCATATATATTTAGAATTGAATCACCCATTTCAGTTGTTGCCTTCTTTTATATGAGGTCCTAAACCCATCTTCAAATTTTTCCAGGTACATTTAGAAATGATATGTGGGATTCATGTTACACAAAAACATGATATTGAATTTCTAAACGTTTTGACAATTGGTGCCGTTCCGGAGCGGCAGGAAGTTAGAAATCCCGGAGTTGGAGACAGAATTTATAAGCTGCAGATTTGAAATCAAGTAAAACATATGATTCTAACAATATCTAGAATTGCGTGCTTAATCTGACATCTGATGTGACGTGCTTGACAGCAATATCCAAAAAGTATATAATGATGACAGGGCTCTGCATGGGTTCAACTAATATACCAGAATCAAACAAAATAAACAGTTTACATCAGATCGTCAATATCATTTTCAAATTAATCATCATGTCTGCCGCTGTGTTCAACGCTGCCACCACTTTGTCAGGCCCTCACGTCGAGCCCATTCAGGCGCCGGTCAAACAGGAGCTCCGCAAAGGCGACGTTGTCACTACACTCAACTTTTACAAGGCTAACGAAGATGGTTCGCCGCCTGCCCCGACTTATGTCGATCGCCCTGAGACTTATGACCGTCCTGTCAAGCCAGAGAACGTCATCATCCGGGACGTGACCGGAAACGAGTCTTCTTACTCGCTCGATGTCAACGGCTTCGAATTTGTCAAGCATGTATCGAGCGAGAAAAACTTCACAGACGATAAAATCATCAAGGCACAGTACTATCCCGAAGTTGAAGAGTTGCTCAAGTCCCAGTACGTCTTTTTCGCATCCGATATCCGAACCTAAACATCCAAACCTTGAAAACTAAAGCTAACCCAACTAGTACTGGTGCGAGCCGGATCTTCATCTTCGACCACACCATCCGCCGTCCGGCTCCTACAACCGCCACCGCTGAGTCCGATCCCAGACTGCTGCGTGGCCCGGTTCAGCGGGTTCACATTGACCAATCTTTGTCGGCTGCTCGGTCCCGCGTCCCCCATCACCTCCCGGAGGAAGCCGATGAACTCTTGGCTAGCCGTGTCCAGATTATCAATGTTTGGCGGCCCATCAGGACCGTGCGGCGGGATCCCTTGACTGTAGCGGATGCCCGTAGTATTGAAGAGAAGGATCTTATTCCGACCGGGCTGATTTATCCGAACCGGCGGGGTGAGACTTTACAAGTCGCATACAACCCGAATCAGAAATGGTATTACAAGAAGAACCTCACATCGGACGAGGTGTTGTTGATTAAGTGCTATGATAGCAAGGAGGATGGTAGGGCTCGACAGGTTCCGCACTCGGCTTTTGTTGACCCTTCCAGATTGGAAGAAGAGCCGAGACAGAGCATTGAGATTCGTGCCTTGGTCTTCCACTCCGAAGATCGCAACTAGGTGATGTTGGGTATTTGGGCAATCTGTTGGATTTGTGGGTCGATTAGGAAATTTGTATCAGTTTGAAATGAAGCACTCGAGCAGTAGCATATGTGAATTAATACTTATTGAAATTTGCAACTTGTTATCTTGCAATAGGATCCCACTCTGAATGCGCGATTCTTCTTTGAATAAGTTGAGCTCGGGACTAGAACGTCATGTCTTCCAGGCTAGATTTAACAATTTCTGTGTGGTCAATCGGTCTCTGGTGGCGAGTTGTTATTATCAATCTACTGTCTATGTCTTTATGGACAATATACACTCATGTGATGGCTATATTTAAGCTATTAGCCCACATTACTCAGTTATTGGGATGATAGGCCTGTGAAAGTATCGTTCCCGGCTCATCATCGATCAGATGTTGGATGGACCTACTATACCTCGCAATAGTCTTTTGGATCTGTCTATTTTAAAGATCGATGGTAGATAAATGCCATATAGCTGTAATGTGGGTCTTAGAATTGTCGGTGCTTATTTTGGTAACATTCATGTCAGTTTAGGTGCTGTTGAGATGGCATTAGTATAACATAAGTGAGATCGTCTTCAGACGTGGAATATTTTAGAAAAAGTACATAGTTCTGTATGGCTATCGGCGACTCCCATAAACTGGAGTGAAATATCAAAATAAGTCATACTCTAGTGCGTTGTTACACGAGCCATCTAGTGTACAGAATCATAAGAACTTTGAATCATCTATGACTTGAAGTCTATATTTTAAGCTGAAGAATTATCTATCATTGACGCAAAATGGGTACATTAAGGGGATTCGGGAGTACTTCATTATGTGGATATTAGGTGGATATCGGATACGGAGTACATGCATTATTGATAGTTGATGCGTCGGTATGAATCAAGACATGCAGGCAAGTACTGAGCTTGTTTACGCTAACATACTTTGCCTCACTCTTGCATCTTAAACAATTTGATATCTAATTCCGGAGGTCGAGATCCCGCCAACGCCCTTAACGAGTTCAGTGAAGATGTAAGGGATTAGTAGATGCACTTTATACGGGTCTGGATCCAGGAACACAAAATCTCAAGCCCTGGATTTTTACTGCGCGGGCGTCTAAAACAGTTGTCTTAAGCAAGGGAAGCATAATGTGAAATCAGCACACCAACCAGGACGAGGTAATTAATCGATGATGTAAGACTGCATAGCTGATGTTTATTTTTCGAACAGACACATGTTCTCAAGATCTGGGAAAGCTTCGAGTGTTCTTGAGTTGTCTCTATTCTCCATGTGGGTAAATCCTGAATATTGACGCTAGTGACGCTGCTACCAAGCAAGTGACATTTGATCTCGTCGAAGTCCAGCGTTTTGTCAGTGAATGTGCCCATAGCTATTAATTGACAGAAGAAGGGTAGAGTTCCTCGGTTCCTCGTTGCTGTCAAAAGGATTGAGTGACAAGGCCCTACGGAGAAGATATGGGAGTTGGCTAGCCATGAGTATACAGTTGTCTAGAGAATTAAAGCTTGAGTACGATCCTGGCGACACAAAGATAACGAATGATGGATTCTTTCAGTCTATGTTGGTGAAACCATTTAGTGTTGTACTTGTCAAGCTATGGCTGAGATGTTCCGTAGGCACTCGAAGTTTGCGGAAGGATTCTTTTCTGGAATTTTGACAAACTCCGAGAGACTGTCAATCATTCATGTTCATGGAGTGACTCCAGAAAAAAAATCAAGCACACAATTCATGAACGGCGAGGTCGGATATGTGCCAAAAGAATCTGTATTTGAGAGAGGTTTATCAACTCATCATTGTTTGTACACCAAAACAAGTCGTTATTTTTTTTTTGGTCAAAGACGGTATGGTAACATTACTTCCTCGAGGTGCTTGATCAAAGTGCAAGCTCCAAAGTTGAATGCATTTAAGTTGATACTGAACTTCCTATGGTCCTACCATTGAGGGCATGTCGTGACGAGCTCAACTAAAAGTATAGGAAATATCGAATACTCTATATACCCATAATACTTAACACCAACGATTTCGTGCTCCAGTTACGAGATCATCGACGAATTCTTCGTATGAACAAGCACATGCCCGAGCTTCCTTTTCAGCTAGTCAACAGACTGCCCCATCCAGCGTCCCGGAAGTCAATGGCAATGTAGATTCCAAGCAAGTAACAGCAGCTCAGTGCACTCTCAGGCTTGTCCAACTCATATATTTCAGCTCAGCACAGATATCTTTCATACATGTGTATCTATCTGGTCAAAATAAATACAGATGGACTGCACCTACATGTTGCTGTGTGTAATTTTTGTAGAGACCTGAGATACAGGACGGCCCAGGGAAACCTTTTGGTTCAAGGGATACGTGCACGTGGTATTTATTTACCAGATTGTCTAATATGTGTGGAGAGTTTCAAAGTTTTGGTTTTTGGTAGCATTGAGTTCAGGTCGCAGGTTTGTGATTGCATTGGAGGGCATCTTTGCATGTGTTTGTACGCAGTGGATCTGATGGTATTTATATATGCAGGAGCTCTCAAGTTCACGATGGGCCGTTTGCTAGTCGGCAAATCGACATGTATTTAGATGGACATTTTGTAGGTTGTATTCGTTTATCGGTTGTCGTCAGCAGACGGTCCGCCAAAACGGATATCGGACCAATAGTCACGGCCCGTTGCATACCTAGGAACCCAGATACAGATAAATATTTGCACTGAAATTACACTATACTTGTTGCTTAGCCAGCTTGTATTTTCCTAGGGTTGCACAGTGGGAAGACTCAATATTAATACAATGGGGCTCTATGATCTGCTCTTACTCGGCCGGTTGACATAGGGCCAAACTTGTGTAGCTGATCAAAAGAATGGAAGAGGCCGCCAGTTTGTCTTAGTGAATTGCTATATATGTAGCCAGGAACCAGCAGTTTTGAGGTAAATAAATAAACCCTCGAGCTGGGGTGATCAGTGGTAGATCATGATTCGACATGAGGCCACTTGGGCGCACACATTACGATGACATGAACTGCAATGTTTGTTGGTGTTGATATAGACATCAGTTTGAGCTAGTTCTTGATTATGAACAGCGGCTTGAAATGAGAGGTCGTCTAGATAAAGAGTTCAAGACATGATGACATATAAGTCCCGTTACTGTTCTCCTGGCCTCATAATGGGTCATCCAAAGCCAATTATCTGCAGACTAAATGAGACATGAGCTGCCTATCTGAGCTTGTTTCCGTGTCTTGGTTCTTGGTCGGGTTTTTTTTATTTTGTCTCCGATCCAAGCAACCGCATTTTTTACACCAAAGCCAAGACAAACACTAGAGCTTGATCATCCATTCTGAGAAGCTTTTGTTTATAACAGTCACTAAATAAGACGGGAAGCAGAACAAACATGTCGAGCAATGCCGTTTTTGAACTGCGCGCTCATTTCGTTCATGACCAGTTTGGTGTTGCGGTGCAAATAAATGAATACTAGTGGATTGTGGGATGCAGAGCACAGATGACTGCGCCCCACATCAAATAAATTGGATTTGTGGTTGATTGTGTGTGAAAGACGGACACAGAGATATGTAACACGCATATTTGTAATGCCGAATGTCAAGCTTTCCACTGATGCTGTGTAAATTTACACATGTAAATGACAACTTGTCTGTATGATTATGCTTCCGCCAAATATTCTGTCAATTTCACGACTCAAACTGCTTCTCCACAAACACAAACATACAAACTTATTTACTTGAACATCTTCCCAAAATCCTCACCACTCACAATGCTTGCCCTGGAATTGAACCCGCCACTGTACCAATTAGCACAGGGTGTGTCGATCCAATCACACCCTATTGGTCCACCGCTCCATTTATAAATACCCAAACAGAGAAATCTGCACCTAGTGTTGAGGGACCCAAACTCAGGGGAAACAGCCAATCATAAGTTCTATGGCTTACATGGAACCAAACCAGTCAACCGGATCATGTCCTAATCGGTCGAAAATTACAAAGATTTATATAACTGACGAGTAAATAGAAGAGAGTATATATTCTCTCACGCTCTTTCTTTGTCTATGTATTTCAGCAAACAAATAACATGTGATGATCAACTTCTCCTGAGTTGCCTGCCCATGATGCAGATTCATGGAGTTCGGCTCAGACAAAACCTGCTCATATTCAGATGATGATGCCTACATTTCATTTCTCTTTTTTTTTTTTTTTTTCTGGAGAAAACCTCAGCGGGAAATAGAGTCAACAACCAACCTCTGGCATTGTCAATTCCGGTTGCTTCTATTCTTGATTTAGGCAGTGATGGTAGATAGACATCCTGATTGGAAGATCAGAAGCACTAACTTGGATCCTGAGTATATACGTAGGTGTTTTTTTTTTTGTCATTAACATCAAAGCAACTTATAAGACGCCATTGTATGACTAGGTAATAACAACCGCGTGTTCTGATATGTGTACGCATATATGTATGTAAATAAACAGACCTTGGTGTCGAGAGTCAATCACCATGCACGCAAAAAATCAATGCAGATGAACCACAAGTAACCACAAAGACTGTGTGTGTAGAAACTAGACAAATCCACCTCTTCAATGGCTCATTCTGTTATGCCATGCCACGCTAAAAGGCCATGCTTTGTCAACTTGTCAATCTGTCGTCCTTTGCATTGTTTATCATTATTGGCTTCAAAAACGCCAGGAACCTGAACCTGCATATTGCTCATCGCCTCAACATGTCTCCGTCAGATCAAAATCCCAAGTTGCAGAATTCAGGCACTAGTATGTTTGGGTCTGAGGGTGCGAATACAGTATAAGCATTTGCGACTGCCACGAGTTGGAAATGAAGCTTAAGTATGTATGTATGTATGTAGATTGATATATAGTTAATACGGCTAAAAACAAAAATGACTTGCATTGAGGGCTGAGTTTTGGTCTGACCTTGCTCGAATTGTAGTAGTTATAGTTTTGTGTATACGGATGGGGTGAGATGCCGTGGTATCTGCACTATTGATAATGTCAGATTGCGGCAGTGCTATCGTCAACGAATGATGATGATGATTTACTGTCTTCAGTGTTACTTCAATTTGTGATTACATCAGCAATAGTTGTTAACGTTGACTGCTGGTTAACCAATGCCTCATCAACACCTCATAGCGGTTGACTTCCCCGCCATCTTGAATTCGTGCCCAGAGAACAGACTCATCTAGATTTTTGCTTAGTATAGTTGTGGATAGACGAGCCGGAGGTGCAATATGGTCAGTCTCTGGGGTGAGGGTGGGGGTTCACTTGTACACGGGATGGCCTGGGCTGGAAAAAAGCCATGAGCCATGGAATCTTTAATAGTGATGAGATGGATGATACGGCTGTTCATCTAAAGTGTGTCATAGTGGCAGGTAAAAAGGAGACTAGAAAATTACTGGCTTTGGTTTTGCAACAGGTTAATGTGAAATTGTTGGTATGTTATGGCTTTGCAGTTGATATAGTCTATAGGGTTTGGTTATACGAACGGAAGCTCGGATACTGGCGTATCTTATTTTTGCTCTATGTCATAGACGCGAGCTTGACCATAGACATCCTCATAAACTCATGACAAGCCAATTTTTTCTGCATCTTTCTGGATCCGTAGAAGAGAGGCTTGATTTCTGATGTCGTGATGTTTGCCTAGCATTTGTAACGTATGGCCAGCACAAGGCTGAGGTTGGGGATCGCAAGGTTAAAAAATAACCGTAATTCTATGGCGAAGGGAGGCGAGAGGCGGGGGGTCAGCGTCTAGTTGGTTATTTTTGTCTACAATTCACGACAGTTCTATGCTAAAAGACTATACAAGTTGAGATATCTAATATACACTTGGGAGGGGTCATGATATTGTAGGAGGAGATGGGTCTCCTGACTGTTTACTTATAGTGTTTCTCGGATTTGGTGGGTACTTGCGGGAAGTTAGCAAAGTCTGGCCGATTTCTGATGATTTTTTAATTTCATGCTACTTCAATGTGATGACCATGACGCAAGACATAAACACCTCTAGTTCAGACTATCTATTTACCTATGGCCGTTTAAGCTGAAGCCTCGCAATAAATAATATTGCAAATAGACCATGGCCGGGTACTTTGCTTTTATTCACACTGGGTTTTCGTCTACCTAACCCTAACAAGTTGCATTATTCTATATTTACAAGCTCCTTTTTATTGCTTTGTCAAAGCCGCAAATACAAATTTCAAATGAGAAAATTAAATAAACAAAAAAAAAGACATTCAAAACTATTTGAAGGTTGTCCTTCTAAGGAATGGTTCCAGAATGGGTAAGCCGAGCAGCATAAAGTGCCTTCAGGAACAAGTACATACAATGGATTATTCGCGGCACACCGCTGTATGGTATGTTTGAGTCCCCTTTTGGGCGAGTTGTTGATCTGCAGGTGGAGATGAGAGGGGAGGAGGTTGAGGCTGATGTTATTTAATGCCGACATTTATTTAGCAGTTCAGTTTTTGTCTTGTGTTGGGAACCCTTTGTGAGCTTCGGTTCCATTGAGAATTAGTGTTGTTTTGGAAGTGCAATTAAAAAAGTTAGATACAAAAAATAGAAGATTCCTTTTTTTCTTTTTGTAAAGTCTAAAGTGATGAAGCTATTTATGCTGAACTGGAACAACACTACAAAAAAAAATAAACAAGAAATTCGCCTCCATATCTTGACAGCTCGAGGGATTTGGCTTATGGGCTGAACCCCCCACAGCAAAGGGAGAGAGACTCAGATGCTCTTAGTGTTATGCGGGAAAGGGAGACAGGGTTCGTGAAGGGGAGACAATCTCTAAAGTGCCAGTGAGCTCACTAACAGATCACTTTATTTTCTACACGAATAAATATTTATTTGCAAAAAAATGGTTATACACATTTATTCATTGGTCTCAACCTCAGTGAGCAAATCCTTTTCTCTTCCTACTGTAAACAGTCACCAGTCAGGTCCCAATCTCACCATGCAGAGGCCGTTAAAGGGGATCGAGGGGAAACGAGGGGGCGTGTATATAACTCCACGGGTCAGGATCCAGGTGTGTACATATCCAACATCTGGGGTCGTGTTCCTGCCAAAGCACCTCAGAGGAGAACGGTGCTCAATCTCACCTCACGGCAACGCAGCGCGAACCAGAGTGATCCCGGCCTGTGACCCAAGAGTAGAATTGCGATCTCTCTCTTTCTCTTGGGGGGAAGCATAGGGACTTTGCAGCCGAAGCTAGAAGAGATGGCGGATAGTGCGGGAGACTGTGATGTGGTATTGACTGACTGGGCCTTACCCCCCAGAGGCCAATAGTGGCTCCCGGGTGTAGTGATTCCTTCACCAATAATATAAGAATACCAAGTTTGTCTGCTCTTTCTCGCTATTGTCCTCGTTTCCTTTCTTCCCTTTTTTCTTCCTTCAGTCTCGTTGACTTCCGCTCTCTTTTCTGATCCCACTTACCAGTCCTTACCGAGTTCTCCAAGTTCAACAAGATCTCTGTCCCGTTTGGTGACTTACACTCGTTTTCCTAGCAACTTACGCACATCGTTCTGCACATATACCAACCGCTTTTTTATTTTTATTATTTAATTTTTCCACATCCTTAAAATGAAGGGTTCTCTTATCACTCTGTCTCTGGCCACCATGGCCGTCGGTGCCGTCATCGACACCCCCGCCTCTGCCAACGGCCTCGCCGCCCGCCGCATCCATGACGTCCGCGCCCTCGCTGCCTCAAAGCCCACTCAGAGCGATGAGGATTGCGACGAGGAGGACTCCGCCACCATCCCCACTGCTGGCGCCACTTCCAAGCCCGCAGCTGTTTCCACCAGTGCCCCCGTCGTCCCCACCGTCTCCACCTCCACTAGTTCCGAAGAGGATTGCGAGGATGAGACTACCACAGTCAAGGCTGCCTCAACCACCAGGGTCCCCGTTGGTACCGGTGTTACCAAGCCCGCTGTTCCCACTACTACTGGGACCTCTGGTGAGGAGTCCGATTGCGAGGATGAGGAGACCACTACCGTCAAGGCTGCTTCGACCACTGCCAAGGCTTCTGTCACTACCAAGTCACCCGTTGGCACCGGTGCTACCAAGTCTCCTGTCCCCACTACCACTGGCACTGGCGAGGACTGTGAGGACGAGGCTTCCACTGTCCCTTACCCCACCACCGTCATTAAGAGCACCTCGGTCCTGAGCACCAAGGCCGTCTCCACCAGCAAGGCCCCCTCCGGCACCGCCGTCACCAAGTCTGCTGTCCCTACCACCAGTGCCCCCGCTGAGGAGTCCGACTGCGAGGAGGAGACAGGTGTCGCATCCACCTCGGCCCCCATTGCCACCGGTGCCACCAAGGCTGCCACCACGCCCGCTGTTGCCACCACCTCCATCCCCTTCCCCTCCAAGAATGTAACCTCGGTCGCCACCGCCTCCCCCACTACCAAGCTGCCCGGCACTGCCACCGGCACTGGCGCCGTCCCCTCTTCCACTGAGGACTGTGACGAGGAGACTGACTCTGGCGATGAGTCCAGTGATGAGGAGGACTCCGACTGCGAGGACGAGACTACCTCTGTCCCCATTGTCCCCAAGACCTCCGCCGTCCCCACCACCCCAGCTGCTCCCTCCAGCACCATTGTCACCGTCGTCACTAACGGCGTCACTCTGACCC